>JACXGJ010000027.1:0-243589 GCA_016801105.1 Esox niger | reverse complement strand
ATGTGATTGGGGAGGATGGATAGGTGGGTAAGATGGTGGATAATTATTAATATGATTTTCTATCAAGCAACTGCAACAACAAAGTAAACCAAGATTATATATCCTTGCATTTCTTATTATTTCTGTGTTTTGTGCTTCATTCAACTCATCGCTGTGGGGGGAATGTTACCTATTTTCCTGATTTAAAATAACTAGCTACATTGAGGTATGCAATTTGTCTGTTGTCAATATTAATATGAAACTGTCTGTACCAGTTCTATCAGTACAACAACAATCATATTATATAAATGTAATATCATTTAAGAGATATTTGGTAAAAGTCACATGTGCCAGTTAATAGAGTTAATACAGTTTATCATATACAACACACATATATGTGTGTAGTAATATATACATATGCTGAGCCCTCTCCTGTACTCTCTCTTCACCCATGACCTTGTTCCTCTACACCATCGTCAAGTTTGCCAACTACAACATGGTGGTAGGAGTCAGCGTACAGGGAGTAGGTCAAGTGCCTGGCGGCGTGGTGTGCTGACAACAACCTGTCACTCATTGCAAAGAAGATCAAGGAACTCATTGACGATTGCAGGAAATCTAAAGGCTGCAGTCACGCCCCCATTCTCATCGATGGCACTGAGGTGGAGCGTGTGTCCATCTTCAAATTCCTGGGTTTCAAACTCTCTGAGGACCTGTCGGACTCTCAACATCTCAACCCTGGTCAAAAAGGCACAACAGTGCCTGTACTGCTTAAGAAGTCAATGTCATATACTAAATCTCTGTGTGACAATATTTCACGGGAGGGTGGTTAATGAGACTTTATTTGTCAGACAGTCCCAAACTTAAATTGTTTTGTATTTTTTACATCTTGGTGTCTTTGGTCATTTTTGATGTCTAGTATTCTTGTTAATTTGATGTCTCCCATTGCATGCTTGGACAATCCCAATTACAAATGTTTATCTCCATACCAATGTAACCCAGGAGTTGGGGGAAGTGTAAACCGTAGTGTTTCCCTGTTTTCAAAAAGTGGCAGTGCTCCCAATACACACGGTTGTTCTTCTGCATGGAGAACTTTCACAGCTTGGCCCTTCTCAACTGTTTTGTTGGGGTTTAAAGCAGTAGGCGCAGGGGTTCCTATTAAAGAGAGGAATTGATCTCTTTTCCTGCCTTGTAAAGTGAGCTCTGGAGAGGTGTCCTGGGTTTCCTGGGTTTCATTGCCTTTTCTGGTGTAACTTTTAGGCAAAGGGTTTGTGAGCGGCTTAGAAGGTATTGACCAGGCATTCAGGAGAGACTCCCACTGCCCCTCAACATCTCCTTTAGTCACTCCTCCGCCCCCCTTCATGGGCCACAGAACAGCATTATTGTCCCTATTTCAAGACGGGGCCACTTTCGACTATGTTATTCTGCCAGGTTGATGGACCTGGGGTAGTCAGTCGTGACCCCCAGGCACTCAGAAAAAAACAGGATTCAATGGCTCCAAATACCCCTGAATACCATTTGCAAAGAACTTTTTCAACTCAAAGTTTTGGAACAGTGTGGATTGTAAAGTAACTTGGTTGCATTTTGAATGGATTAGTGTAAGGCTTTGAAAAGTTGTTAGACTGCAGTGTATCTCAAACAATGCTTTATTGAGTTTCATTGTGAAACAATACCTTTTTATCTCAAATGAAATGCATGTTCAAATGTTTTTTTCCCTTTCTGTTTCGTGTTACTAAGGGCCTTCCCCATCTTGTTATAGCCGATTGCAGTAAAATGTTATTGGTTGGAATGGCTAATTAGTGGAGAGGAAATAGGATTTCTGTGTTTTCTGGGTTGGGGAGCTCTCTTTGAAAGCCCTCCAACCCTTATTTATGTGGGGCCTGCATGATGCTACTATTAATATTAAACTGGATTAAATCACTTTGTATGTTTGAATACCAATGTAGGCGAAATGTGTGCCTCTCTGAGAATATTTCAACATAAATGTGTAGCGTTATGTAAATGGGAATGTTTGAATCTCAACATAAGGGAGGATTATCAGAGCACAGCAGCCATGGACGGGATGGGATGTTTCCGGCAACGTACGACATTGTCCCTTTGGTGACTTGGAGCCTAATTGAGAACGGCATCAGTAATGTGTTATCGTAATGAGTCTCAAGTTATTCATGAGCACCATCGCAGTAGCATCAGCAAAGCATGCCTTTTCACCGGCGACCAGACCATTCCTTCCTGTTCTGTTTTTGAAAAGGACCCAGGAATGTTTTCCACCCGTATTTACCCAGGTGTCACATGCCCTCTTTGTGTCCTGTTGTCTCCACCACTCTCAGACCTCACCTTGCTTGGAATCCCAACATGCAAGCTTATCATTGCCTTCTTCCTTCTGGCTGATGTTCACATATGACTGCTGTTTTTTTGTCCACTTCCAGAAAGTCTGATTGTGGAAAGAGAAGTAAGGTAGGGTGTGCATCCTCCTTTATATAAAATTGCCCAATTCTGGTTTTCTCTGAGGAGATGTGCATTGGGCCTCCCTTCTTCCCCGACTCCCTACAAGCTCTCCAGATACCGAACAACGCTGGTTGTTCCTAACCCTAACCTAACGTGAAGGACATGCCTGCCACCACATCTCTCACATTTCTGTTTAATAAATTAAAACTGTAAGGGGAAGTGCTATTCTGCAGTTGAACTCCAAAAGCGTAAAACGTGTAATAGTCTCTGTCTATCTATTCCAACTGAATATGGGTACTTGTACTGGTTGGGGACAGCGCTGAGGCGCGCAGCATTCTGAAACAAGATGTTCTACGTAGAAATCACTGGGGATACTTTCACTGACACCAAATGTTCCAATTATAACATTCCCAACAGACCACTGCCTTAAGTGTTCTTACTCATGGGAACTAGCTTTTGTCCTCTTTAATGCGACGTCTGATGAGATTCTCACACGTACAGAAGGGTTCCTTTATGTTCTCAATGTTTAATTGTCGTGATTAATCGATCTGGTGCTGCGCTGTAAATGGCCACTTTTTTGTCCTTGATTGTTCACTGACAACATGATAATGTCATCATTATTAGGAAAGTGTTGGGATAGTTAGCTAATTTCTGACCTAATATTCAGCATGTATAGTGAATGTTATCGCCATTGGGCAATGGGCTTTAATTCTGTTTAGCTTGCCCCATTCCAAATGGAAATGCAATCAAAAGATAATTACCACGCCATAAGTGTCTGCATGGATCTGCTGCATTTCTATGAGTGTGGAGCCAAATTGATTAGAGAGGGAGAGTGTAAAGCAGATCGGGAGGCTATGCTGTCTGGTTCAGAGTATGTGACCGGAGCGGGAGAGTGGGAGTGAGGGTGGAACAGGGGGAGTGAAGTGGGAGAGAGGGGGTAGAGCGGGAGGGTTTGAGATTGGGAGATCAGCAGGCGAGTGGGAGTGAAGCAAGACAGTGGGAGTGGAATGGGAGAGTTTGAAACTGGGAGAGGAATGGGAGAGTGGGAGTGGAACAGGAGAGTTTGAGAGTGGGAGAGGAGCGCGAGAGTTGGGGTGTAGCAGGAGAGTGGGAGTGGGTGCTAAGTAGAAAAATGGAAGCGGGAGTAGAGCACAACATTGGAGCTCTATGATATCTCAGCAGATAAGCTCTATCAGAATGTTTCCAGTTGGTAAAGACTACTATAAACACAACTTGGCTTTTTGTGTAATTTTTATTTATTTCTAAGCAGTTATATTTTATACAACCTGTATGCAAAATCTGTTTATGCTGTGCGCTGGATTTTTGGTGTCGCAAATACTTTATATATTTCATATTCTTATATGCTGAATAATAAGCTAATGATTTGTTTTGTTAAAATGGAGCGAAAATAAAACAGAACCCATGCAGCAAATTTGGAGCAGTATTTAAATGTTTTCTGAATGAGAAGCATTTTCTAATGGAGTGTTTGGGGAAGGAATGGAGAAGTGTGCAACAATCTCTCCACGCGAGACAAGTGGGATACCTAACAGCTCAGCTCCTCTCACATACTCTGGTCGGTTTGTAAGGAACTGCACGAAATATTTAGCTGTGGTGGCTGAGGACAGGGATCAGACCACTTCTGAATCCAGGGTGACACCATTCTGACAGCAGGTTGCTTCATAAATTATGGCCATTGTCACTGATTATACTGTAAACCTCTAATATCCCATGCCCTGATTGAGAAGAACATCCTTGACTTTTTTTCTAATAGATGGATAACCATGTATTCGGACGGATAACGTTCCCAATGTCTTTGAAAGTGAAATGGAACCGCAGAGAATGGCCAACGCCACCCCGCCTCCACAGGGTTTTCTGCCTGGTCTCCATGTGGAGCAATCGGCACAGGCCCCGTCTCTATTGGGTCCCTGGGCAGGAAGAGGGAACAAAATCCTCTCCTATAAACCTATTGATTTCTGAGCTTAGCTCTAATTGTGGAGGTGCTCAATCAGAAAGCACATAGCTGCCGATTGCTACTTTCCGCCTGTTCCAACTCAGAGCACAGTCTGAAAACACCCGGCATCATGTCTTGTGGCATCACAGATTTTGAGCAGATCGATTTTCATTTTTGCAGAGGGACATCAGTGACTTCATTCAGAGTGCTTCTGGGGCTCATGATCAAGGCAGCATTCAGACAATTTCGAGTAAGGTGGCGAATGAGACAAGCGACTTGGACGGGTTGTTCAGTGCTTTCCCTGGTAAAAAAGGACACATGCAGCATGCATAATGAACTCGGTTGGACCACCGCAGCCTGAGTCAGACTTGAGTGTGTTTTATCGAGTTGTAGCGAAGAGGCCATTTGTTAGTGTTTTCAATTTGTGATATTGTGATGATGGTTGACATTCAGAGGGTGAGGAGAGGAAAGAGGTTTTACACTTTCACAGTGAAGTGACGTGGCTCTTTAGGCCAATGAACATCACTACTCAAAGCGAAACAGCCTGTGAATGGCTCTCAATTATTAACACAAGCCTTGTGTATGTAATCTGAGTGTAGTGTATGATTTGTTTGTGTAAGGCAGTACATCTTTCACAATATCATATACGCCTCTTGTGTCTCAAAAACACAGTTGGAATAATTATCCTTACTGAATTATTTCACAGCCATTGAATGATGTTCGTTTTAATAGATGTTATGTATCAACATAGTCCTTTACTATTTTAAGCCGGGGACAGAGTGATTACTGACAAAATGAAAGATTTGACATGCTTACAGAAACAGGCACTCCTTAACTTATTTTGTGTGACTTGAGCTGCAAACGACATGGAGTAGATGGGTTTACCATAGGATCCTCCTCTCCATAGTGAATTTGTCTGTTTTTGATGTGGAGAAATGGCCTTGGAGAAGGCTAATTAGATTTCAGAAAATACAGTCACAGCATATAGACGTGATTCAAAGCATAGTAAACCAGAATCCAAGCATACGTTTCAATCTGCCTCAGGGAAAATGTAGACTTCAAGGGCATGACTGAATGGATTCCCCTGCAATGAACAGCCACTGAGGCATTGGTTTGGGGTCAGGGGGACCACGCCAACCCACGGCCGCTGGCTGTGATGAAGGAGCAATGTAGGAAAACACCACTCAAAAACAAATGGACTATCCTCGTTCCCTCAGCTCCAACACAACATTACCTACAGCGCATGTAGCACTTGGTGTGCGCTGTGATCAGGTGACTGTATGTCTGGCACGTTCCAGAATTAAGCAATGAGAGGTCAGGGGATCGATGTGTAACAGTATCTCCCCTTCAGATCAAACAATGCCCCTTCCCCCCGTGAGATCTAATGGGCAAGTCTCTCTGATGCCGACGGCACTAAGAGGAGATGTCACAAAGATCTCCTCCTTGTTCAAGTGGGCCAAGTCATTGTGACGGAGCTGTCCTGAACCGGATGATAAGTGCCAACGACTGACACCATCTCCCTACAGCACTCCACTCCGCTCTAATTTCTCAGCTCATACTGTCGTCCCAACCGGTGCTGGGCCTGGAAACCAACAGTCCTTTTCGTGTATAATTCAGGGAGACATGTTTATGTACAGCTGCTATGTGCTCATTAGATAGGAACGATATAGAAGCTAATGATACAGTGATGTACGAGCTGTTCCACAAACTGTCTGTTACAGACTGTAGAGCAATATGGCCTGTCCGTCTGAGGGAAGCTCGATAACAGCTTTAGCAAAGCGGAGTGATCTATAAAAATATATTTTTAAAACCTGAACCGGAGAGTAGAGTAGAAATAGAAGACGCTGCCATTGACCATGCTGTTTCATTTATTCCATGTTTGCGTTATCAGATGAAGCAGCTGGACTGAAGCTGCTGCGGCAGTCGAGGATGGGGCCCCTATTCTCCCCCCTCCCTCTGACCACACCCCCCTCTGGACCTGCCACTCACTCTGATCCCGCCTCTAATTAAGAGAGTGCTCTGAACGGGTTACCCATCCACAGGGACACATAAATCAAGACCCTCTTTCTTTAAGTCGCTGTCGAAGCAGAAGTGTCTCTGACTCTGTATGCCGTTGAGCGGCGAGCAGTGAATGCTGTCAGAGTGGTTGATTAAGTGTGTCAAGCACGCGAATGCATTTGGTTTTGTGTGAGTGAATGTGTGTGTGTGTGTGTTGTTGAGTTTGAGTGGGTTCTGTTCTGTTGCCCATGGGCTAGGCCAATTAACCAGATGGATTTGGACAGCACTGAGAAGGAGAGAGCACAGGGATGAAAGGAGGCGGGACTGTGCAGATGTCAAGAGGTGTGGGGCTTCTGGGAATGTTAATAGTAATATCGACAACAACAGTATAATAATTACATTTGTAAAGCAATTTTGTAACAGGAAGAGCACCGGTCTCTTAAGAGAACACTTCAATCCTTCTCCTTGTCTTGGGCTAATGACCTCCTAAATGAAATGTTCAATTGTGAATGAGTTTCATTTATTTGAAAACAATAGGATGGATTTGTAAAAAATTAAAAATGAAAAATAAACAAAACTAGTCAAACTGGACCTTAGTAACCCTCAGAGCATGACAGTAAGGCCCGCCAAGCAAACTGAAACCATGCTAATGTTTCCTCAAACGCAGTAAAGATTAGCATGAGAAAAGAAACAACACTGAACACAATCAACAACACTGAACATTATAAGCCTATGACATTCAAAGATATACAGGTGTTGTCAGATCCAGTAGATAGGGGAACAACATTATAAAATGGTAATTGAAAGTGTTTTGGAAAGGCTCAATCTTCAGATCAGATACTCCGCTGCCCCGACAGTGACATGAACTGCGTTCCACAGTCGAGCAGACACCGAACTGAAAGCCCTGTCATCCATAGTTTTAGTCTGCTGTGAGGCTGCTGAAGGGAAAGGGAATTGGAGGCGTGGAAGAGTGTGTGTGTGAAAGGTAGGATGGTCAGATGAAGTCAGTGAGACACTTTTGGTTCAGAATTAGATTAGTAGGTGTGAACCAGAATTTTGAAGTCAATGTGTGACCGTTAAGGCAGCCAGTGGAAGATGGACAGCATTAGAGTGATGATCTTTAAATTGCTGTTATAAATCAGATTGTTTGAATCCTGATTAATACCCATGGTATACTGTGGGGAGAACAAATATTTGATACACTGCTGATTTTGCAGGTTTTCCTACTTAAAAAGCATGTAGAGGTCTGTAATTTTTACCATAGGTACACTTTAACTGTGAGAGACGAGACCAGAGAGCTGTGTAAGGACATCAGGAATAAAATTGTAGACCTGCACAAGGCTGGGATGGGCTACAGCAGAATAGGCAAGCAGCTTGGTGAGAAGGCAACAACTGTTAAGAAAATAACAATTATTAGAAAATGGAAGAAGTTCAAGATGACGGTCAATCACCCTCAGTGTGGGGCTCCATGCAAGATCTGACCTCGTGGGGCATCAATGATTGTGAGGAAGGTGAGGGATCAGCCCAGAACTACATGGCAGGACCTGGTCAATGACCTGAAGAGAGCTGGGACCACAGTCTCAAAGAAAACCATTAGTAACACACTACGCCATCATGGATTAAAATCCTGCAGTGCACGCAAGTTACCCCTGCTCAAGCCAGCGCATGTCCAGGCCCGTCAAAAGTTTGCCAATGACCATCTGGATGATCCAAAGAAGGAATGGGAGAAGGTCATGTGGTCTGATGAGACAGAAATAGAGTTTTTTGGTCTAGACTCCACTCGCCGTGTTTGGAGGAAGAATAAGGATAATTACAACCCCAAGAACACCATCCCAACCGTGACGCATGGAGGTGGAAACATCATTCTTTGGGGATGCTCTTCTGCAAAGGGGACAGGACGATTGCACCATATTAAGGGGAAGATGGATAGGGCCATGTATCGCGAGATCTTGTACAACAACCTCCTTCCCTCAGTAAGAGCATTGAAGATAGGTAGTGGCTGGGTCTTCCAGCATGACAACAACCCTAAACACACAGCCAGGGCAACTGAGGAGTGGCTCCGTAAGAAGCATATCAAGGTCCTGGAGTGGCCTAGCCAGTCTCCAGACCTGAACCCAATACAACATCTTTGAAGGGAGCTGAAAGTCCATATTGCCCAGCGACAGCCCCAAAACCTGAAGGATCTGGAGAAGGTCTGCATGGAGGAGTGGTGCACTCTACGCCAAAATCCCTGCTGCACTGTGTGCAAACCTGGTCAAGAACTACAGGACACATATGATCTCTGTAATGGCAAGCAAAGGTTTCTGTACCAAATATTACGTTTTGCTTTTCTGATGTATCAAATACTTATGTCATGCAATAAAATTCAAATGAATTATTTAAAAATCATACAATGTGATTTTCTGGATTTTTGTTTTAGATTCCGTCCCTCACAGTTGAAGTGTACCTATGATAAAAATTACAGACCTCTATATGGTTGTTCTCCCCACTGTATGAGATGGTATATCATGACATCATATCACTTTTACCTCTTCTTCTCTTTTATTCATCTGTTGGCAACTGTTTTATAATAGCTAATAGGGGGATTTGTGGTCAGCTTCCAGTAGAGCATTTGGAAAGTATTCAAACCCCTACACTTTTTGCACATTTTGTTACACAACAGCCATATTATAAAATGGATTCAGTTAACTTTTTCCTCAACAATTCTCCACACCAAAATCTGGATTTCAAAAATACGTCCAAATGTATCAAAAACAAATAACAGAGATATCACATTTAAATTAGTATTTAGACCCTTTGCTATGACACTAGACACTGAGCTGTTGTGTATCTCGTTTTCACAGATCATCCTTGAGATGTTTTTACAACTTAATTGGATTTCACCTGTGGTAAATTCAATAGATTGTATTGGAGAAGGGTTCCAAAACCTCAACACTCTTCCTAGAGCTGGCCACCTGGCCAAACGGAGCATTCTGTTGACAAAGGCCTTGGTCAGTGAGATGACCAAGAACCTAATGGTCACTCTGAGCTCCAGAGTTCATGTGTGAAGATGGGAGAACCTTGTATTTGCAAAATAATCCAGAAACCTGTTTTTGCCTGGTCCTTATGGGATACCTATCATAGGTTGAAAAATGTTTTTTTTTTAATCCATAGCTGAAGAAGGCTGTAAGATCTGAAAACATTCCGAGTGCACTGTACCAAACCAAATTTCAGGGCTGTATCCAAACCTTATTCGATGCACTTAGTATTGTGACCATACCCTTGTGCCTTTTTGTCTAATTATGAACTGGTTACTAATGTAATTAGAACGTTCAAAGTGGTGTCATACCTGTGGTGAACTATCTCATACACCCATGAGCCAAAACATAATGACCACTCACAGGTGAAGAGAGTAAGGTTGGTCATCTCCTAACCAGGGAGCGTCACAGTCTGGGTAGATTAGATGGTAAACATATCCGTTCTCATAATCAATGTGTTTGGATGCAGGAGAAATGCCACACTGCACATATTGGGAGTGGTTTGAGGAACATGATGAGGAGGTCCTGGCCCTGGCCTCCAATTTCCCCAGATTTCAATCCGATTGAGCATCTGTGGGATGTGCTGGACCAGCAAGTTGCAACTTACAGGACATCGCAACTTACAGGACATGAAGGATCTGCTTCTAATGTTTTGTTGCCAGATACCAAAGGACAACATCAGAGGTCTTGTAGAGTGCCTCAGTGGGTCAGGGCTGTTTTGGCAGGATGCAGAGGACCAACAGCATATTAGGCAGGTGGTCATGATGTTTTGGCTCATCAGTGTACACCATAGCTTTATGCAGTTGATCAGCAATCGGGATTCAAACTGTCCACTTCATAACACAAAATAAACTAGCGGCTTAAGAAAAATATATCATAAGGTAAAAAGGCCTTAGGCACTTAATATATGCTCCAACAAACAGGGCATTATAATCCAGACCGGGTGAGATAAAGGTATGGTTGAGTCACCCAGCAGCAGGTTGTGACAACACAGGTCGTAACCTCGCAATGTTCTAAAGATGGATTTCATTTTTATTTTAGTCACACTTCAACGAAAACTGATTCTCTTAATGGCTTCCGTTCTTCCATAACTCAGTGAATGACCAAGACCTGTCTGAGGCACACGCACTCACACACACACACTCACACAAAATACCTAATTTATATCAGAGATTGGGCAGCTTAGGCAATTTCATGGAGCCAAAGGAGCCAATTATAATCCAGTTAAATTGAAAAACATTTAATGTCAATGGATTGTTGTTCCTCCCTGTTTTAATCCATCTGCATATCGATACACTAATAGTTTACTTTACCAAATTAGAATTGAGTTAGGTTTCTAATGTTTCCACTACTGCCACACTGAACTACTCTCTTAAGATGTTGTCTAAATATTTGTTCATGGGGAAAAGAATCTGTCGCTATTTGAAAGCTTTTAAATATAGAAAAGGCCGTTAACCCTGGCTCAGAAGGGCTGCTAGAAATAGATCAGTATGTTATACATTGTGCAGAGCCTCCAGAGTGTTTAATGGAATGGCAAAGGTATAAGACTACTGGAAAGTTACGAGGGGTCAGTCACACATGCGCACACACATACACACAAATATAGATTCCCCTCAAAAACACCAGCCTCAACCTCTATAACCACAAGCCACAGTAAACGGTTTCCCATTCATACATGTGTCCCTACGGTGGAGTTCAGAGGGGTTCATGAGCATTTTCATACTTTATGGCTGTCGTTGTGTTACCTCTTGACTGCTCTTTGTGTGATGGTAATGGCTGTTATGTTATTACCGGTGCTGTCTGTAAATTGTGTGTCTACCGTGTTTAAAAAATGTGTGGCTGATTTGTGGGGCATTATTTTTCAGCCCTTAAGTGAGATAGGGTGAGGGGGGAGAAAGGAGGGAGGCTAAGTTTGAGTCTGCTGTAAATCTGCCCTATGTGCTCATGTTCCAACTCGCCCCGGGATATTATTCCCATTTAAAAAATGCATGGCGAGCAATACTATCATTTTAGGGGGAATAATACAGGGTTCTTTACAACCCCAAAGCCAGATAAATGACTTTGGTAGCCGCATTACTTACGGACACGGCTCTTCTTCTGGGCATCCTTGCGGTAAGGGGGTAAGGGGGTAGGGAGGCTCCGATACATCCCTCCTCTAGATAATCCTGTGCCCAAGGATTTTAAAAGACTAACCGCTTTAGTGGCATTGACTGGCTTGTCATCCTAGTTTTAGAATATATTTAAAGTAGCTTTATTTTAAGCACTTCGTGGCCTCGCACGCGGATACATGTCTAATATGCTTTTAAAGAAGCTATGTGCAGAACACATCCTCAATGTGGACGGCGGTTTCATTTCAGCTATCACCCCTCAGTCCTTTCCATTCCATTTTTAACTAGAAACTGCAGTGTGTTTGTTTATCATAGGCTTTGTGTAACATTACGAATAACTGTTAAGGAGAGTATGGCTGAGGTGAGCTGGACAGAGCGCTGACCAAATACATTGATTGGTTGTTTCATTCAAGCAGGGCATGAGGAATCCAACCTGGGCCTGCATACGAATGCAGCTGGCAATAAAGGGGCGGCCATGAGCCGTGGTATTACAGGCTAAACCTCTCTTCCAGTTCTACAAATGTCTGATCACCTGGGATGGCAGTACGATGTACACGATGAGAATGCACAATGTTAGCGATGAGACTGTTCAGAATCTCCCGTTTTGCCCGTTAACAGGAGGCTGTGGAGCTTCCTGGTTATTCGTTATGAATGGCCGGTGCTGGGTTATGTAGGAGACAGAGTACGGACGCTGCCCGCGGGTCTGTTGATAGTAGAAATCTGCTTTATTCTGCATCATAGTACAACTACTGTATTACTGGGACTGCTGAAGGCGCCCGCTAGTTCAACATTCCCACCCGCTGATTGATATCTGACTGGTTATCTGTGCTCTAACTTGTGAATTGAGATGAGAAGCTGCAGGTGTTTAGTCGGTCTTTGTGACACAATTACATGGAAAAAACAAGTCCTGCATTACAACCTTATACATAATCAAAAGGACTGCCCCACAAATTACGCATCAGACATATGATTGAAAATCACTTAAATGCAACATGTTAAAAAGGTTAAGATTAATTTGCATTAAGGGGTCTGTGTGAATGTTTCAGTTAAAAGGCTCCTACTGAGAAGAACACATTCTTGCCAGAAAAGCTGCGTCTTCAGATCTTTATATATTTTCAGAGGCCTTCGGGTGCTCCAGCACATATTCACTCTGCAGCATGTATTCACTGTGGAGCATGTATTCACTTGGGAGCATGTATTCACTCTGGAGCATGTATTCACTGTGGAGCATGTATTCACTCTGGAGCATGTATTCTCTGAGGAGCATGTAATCACACTGGAGCATATATTCACTGTGGAGCATGTAATAATACTGGAGCATATATTCACCCTGGAGCATGTATTTACTGTGGGGAATGTATTAGACTCTAGAGAATGTATTCACTGTGCAGCATGTATTCCCTGTGGGGAATGTATTAGACTCTAGAGAATGTATTCACTGTGTAGCATGTATTCACTGTGGGGAATGTATTAGACTCTAGAGAATCTATTCACTGTGTAGCATGTATTCTCTGTGGGGAATGTATTAGACTCTATAGAATGTATTCACTGTGCAGCATGTATTCACTGTGGGCAATGTATAAGACTCTAGAGAATGTATTCACTGTGCAGCATGTATTCACTGTGGGGAATGTATTAGACTCTAGAGAATGTATTCACTGTGGGGAATGTATTAGACTCTAGGGAATGTATTCACTGTGGGGAATGTATTCACTGAGGAGCATGTATTCACTATAGATTATGTATTCACTGTGGAGCATGTATTCACTCTGGAGCATGTATTCACTGTGGAGGCACTACATAATGCGCATACTGAAAGACAGCTATTGACAAGTTATACTTTTTTTAATTTTGATTAAAATGTTCAGACATGAGGAGCTACAATGTATTCTTGGTGTAGAAAATAATGCTATTAAAAAACAGAGGCACTGTTTCCGTGTGCATTTTGGGTTTATTTCTGAATTGTTGATTGATGATGGTCGAGGAACAGTAATCTCAAACGTTGCCCCGAACCTCACAGCAGACATTGACATGAGTGAGATGCAAGGCAGTTATACTGTCATGCCAAGTGTCTGCCCATTGTGTACGGGTTTGCTTACAGCTGTTACAGAGTGGTGATCACTGGCCAAAACAGAAGTGGCAGATTGCGTCTCCATTAAGAAAATAAACCATCATGCGGTATATTTTCTTCATCTATGTAATTTTGTTGAGTTTATCTTTAAGCTAGCTGCAGTGTTAACTAATAACAGTGAAATCTTATCTTTAGTTGTCAGTTAAAGTGTCTGCTAAATGGCCTTTACAGGTATCTAGGCAAAACTGTGGCTGTATCCATGACATAGCTCACTTCGTTTTCCTTGATCAATAGCTACAGAACGTCCACAGGCAGGGAGAGAGGCAGGTGTACTCTTAACTCCGAAACTCAACCCACCAACCTAGTGTCTTTATAGAACATTGTGCCGCTACAAGCGACCAGAACAATGTACCTTTACATAGATTTTAAAAGTGTCTGGAAATCATTTGGAGGGATAAGAAACCACTCTTCCACACCAAATGTTATGTTTTATTGGTGGTCTCAGGTACTGTTTTAGAACCTCCCGTAAGTGTTGAACTGGGTTAAGAGGCTATAAACTGGCCATTGCATATCATAAAATATCAGCAGGCTGAGCAGTCATGGCCACTGAAGCTCCTGCCAAAGAGCTTTAAAAATCCCCCCTCTTTCCAAGTCACTGAGATGAACTCTTTTAGTCATGTTAACATAAATAATGTGAAAGTGGGCTTGCCCAGCATTTGGTTTCCCATCCTAAGGATGATGGGCTGTTGATTTTACCTTTTAATATGCTTTGTATCCCTAATATGCAAGTTTGTTCCCTCTTTTACATTGTTTTTGAATGTCAGTGTAAATATGTTTTTCCAATGTGTGAAAGCAGCAATACAGCCAGGCTGATTGGTAGATTTTTCTAATTAACACACTAGAGTTGTGACGATGAATATTGCCTCCATTAATTAAATGAGTAACAGCCCACCTACCTTTGATTCTACACACATAGCATCACAGTGATGTGGCATAGCTACACAACTGGAGCCAATAACCATTGGGGTTTTAATTAAATGGCCAGAGAGAGGCAGTGATGTAAAAGTCAGTTCATTATAGGGATTATTTGTGTCACTGAAAGACAGCCCAGGCTGATTAAGATCTGCATTACTCTGACAGAACCCACTACAGGTCTGTCACTGGCAATCCAGGGTGGTGCCAAGAGAGTACAAGGACATGGCCAAGACAATGACAGGCACAGCAGTCAGCACACCCATAGCCCCCCTCCCACCCCTCTCTCTCTTTGTACAAACTAGCCAATAAATATGTCCAATTCCACACCGTTCGCAGTAAACGATTGGTTCTTTGACTGCAATACCTTATACCTAATCGTAAAACTCAGAACTTTCAAAAAATGTCTACCTTTAAAAGTAGCATTCTTTATTTTCTCAAGCGAGCCCCTTTTGATTGTTGCAGCGTAAAGAGCAATGTATCATGTATGCTTGTGGAAGAGAAAGAAGATTGCTCTCAAGTTGCCACTCCGGGGGGGGCTGGCCTAAAGTATGAATATACTGCTATGCCCAACTGCTGACAGCCCTATCAACCTGACATAAGTGGTCATAGTAAGAAGGGAAATAGATTATGTCAAAGAGACGTTACACGCCTGCAGTAGTTTGTCTAGCTATGTTGGGATTTGGGAGTGTTGAAAATGATTACATTGTTATAGAAGAGTTAGTTTGTGCTGCAGCAGATGGGTGCAAATTGTACTGTGACATTGTGACTATTTTTTATGTCCAGATTCTTACCATCAGTAAATTCTATACAACAAGTCATTTCTCCTGTAGACTGCTTTCCCACTAAAAGTAAAAAACAAAGGAAGGTACAAGAGTAGCCACATTATCTAACACCAGCAACATCAATAGCTACTTCCCTGCAAATATATTCAGGTGCTCAGTGGGAAGCAACTCAATGTCTGCAAACACTTTGAAACAACACTGGTGCCCTGGGTCATTCACCCTGACATGTTGTAATGCATCCCATTTGCATTAACATTAGCAAACTGCCACGTCAATACAAGATGACCAATATATCAAAGTTCTATATCATTCAGCCATCTAACTCAACATAACATTATTTGACACACTGCGGCTTCAAGCTGGTGTTGCTAGGTAGACAGTGTACACTAGCTAACTCAGCTATCAGGTAGAATCACAGTGAGGGGAAAAAAGTATTTGATCCCTTGCTGATTTTGCACGTTTGCCCACTGACAAGGGAGATTATCAGTCTATAATTTTAATGGTTGTTTCATTTGAAAAGTGAGAGATAGAAGAACAAAACAAATCCAGAGAAGCGCATGTCAAAAATGTTATACATTTAATAGCATTTTAATGAAGGTAATAGGTATTTGAGCTCCTCTCAATCAGAAAGATATCTGGCTCCCAGATGTCTTTTATACAGGTAAAGAGCTGAGATTAAGAGCACACTCTTAAAGGGAGTGCTCCTCATCTCATTTTGTTACCTGTATAAAAGACACCTGTCCACAGAGGCAATCAGTCAATCAGATTCCAAACTCTCCACAATGGCCAAGACCAAAGAGCCATCCAAAGATGTAAGGGACAAGATTGTTGACCTACAAAAGACTGCAATGGGCTACAAGACCATCGCCAAGTAGCTTGGTGAGAAGGTGACAACAGCTGGTGCGAATATTCGCAAAAGGAATAAACACAAAAGAACTGTCAAGAAACACCAAAGATCACCCTTGGTCTGGGGCTCCATACATACCATAAGATCACACTTTGAGGAGTTGCAATTATAATGAGAATGGAATTAGCCCAGAACTACACGGGAGGATCTTGTCAATGATCTCAAGGTAGCTGGGACCATTCTCACCAAGAAAACAATGGGTAACACACTACACTGTGTAGGACTGAAATCCTGCAGCGCCCGCAAGGTCCCCCTGCTCAAGAAAACCCATGTACATGCCCATCTGAAGTTTGCCAATAAACATCTGAATGATTCAGAGGAGATCTGGGTGAAAGTGTTTTGGTAAGATGAGACCAAGCTCTTTGTCATCAACTCAACTTGCTGTGTTTGGAGGAGGAATGCTGCCTATGACCCCAAGAACACCATTCCCATAGTCAAACATGGAGGTGGAAACATTATGCTTTGGGGCTGTTTTTCTGCTAATGGGACAGGACAACTTTACCACATCAAAGGGTCGATAGACGGGGCCATGTACCGTCAAATCTTGGGTGAGAACCTCCTTCCATATGCCAGGGGATTGAAAATGTGTTGTGGATGGGTATTCCAGCAAGAAAATGACCCACAACACATGGCCAAGTCAACAAAGGAGTGGTTCAAGAAGAAGCACATTAAGGTCCTGGAGTGACCTAGCCGGTCTCCAGACATTAATCCCATAGAAAATCTGTGGAGGGAGCTGAAGGTTTGAGTTGCCAAACATCAGCCTCAAAACCTTAATGACTTGGAGATGATCTGTAAAGAGGAGTGGGACGAAATTCCTCCTGAGATGTGTGCAAACCTGGTGGTCAACAACAAGAAACGTCTGACCTCTGTGATTGCCAACAAGGGTTTTGCCACCAAGTACTTGGTCATGTTTTGCAAAGGGGTCTAATACTTATTAAATTATAGACTGATAATTACCTGTATGAAGACTCCTGCTTTGTTCCCATTTGCATTTTTTAGACCCATTGGTCATCTGAACATTTTAAATGTTTTGAACAATGTGGCTATAAAGGGTAACGGACTCTTATAGTCTCCACCAATCACAGCCAGAAGCCTGGCTCATCTTTTGTTTCCTTCCTAGATTCCAACATTCACAGGGTGATTCTTTGGATGTTTTTTCTAGCCACTGGTCTGTTCAGGCAAGACCTGTTCTTTTTACTAGGAGATGGATGTCTTTCTTGGTACAGGATGACCCTCATGACACACAGCATGACTCTACACGTGATGGCGTCGAGGACGAATGAGGCTCAGAACTGGGAAATCACAAGCAATCATAGCTAATGTATTGGATATAGATCATGACAAGAGGTCTGGGTAAAAAATGTTGTGCCCCCAGGACATTCTCGGCTTTTGTCTTGGTACAGGATCTGTCAATAAATTTGCAAAATAAAGCACGTTTCTGAGTTGTTTGTTCCTTAACCCTGTTAAGCATGTGTAACATGAAGTTGTAAATAAAAAGCCTGCAGTGGGAAAAAAAACCTAGGTATGGGTTACCTGTCATCCATGTGCAGTGGGTATTAAATGGGAGTATTTACAAAATTAGTTTTTTTCTTCACAAGTAACTCAGGGCCAGCCTCGGTGAAGCTTTGAGGAAGCTGTGGGCTGGTAATTAGCTGTATAACTAAAAAGCTATTAACCCCACTGTTTTTCACTGTTAGTGGCTAATATTAGTCTGCCTAATTGGCCTTCTCTGTGTGTTTCTTGGCCTTATTCCAGTTTTGTGCTACAACATTCCTAGGAATGTGAGTAAAGTGGAAGTACATTGGAGCTCAACCATACCTGAAAAAGCCTTAATGATATACAGCTCCGGAAAAATCAAGAGACCACTGCACCTTTTTCTTTCCTTTCTGACAAAGTCGAAAAGGAAGGTTTCGACCGAGGAACAGAAGGGTTCAAATTAAGAGACCACTGCAAATTCAACACTTCACTTCCTCACTCAAAACTTTTCTTTTAAAATGTTTTGGAAGGTAAAGAAAAAGGTGCAGTGGTCTCTTGATTTTTTCCGGAGCTGTATGCGTGAGCTACTAAACAGATTACATGTAACTCAACTGGTACACATTTCAAATGGGCTGTGGGTCCTTCTATAACTCTAGATGTGGTACACTAAGTCCTGTACAGATATGATGTTTTCCCCTGTCCTTGGCTGTAACCAGGTGAAAGTGTCTTTTACAGAAGGGCCGAGCCTTCCATACAGTTCTGCGTCTGCCTCCCACAGAGCATGCATATGTGTTGAAGATTGATATCCTCTTTGAACAGTGCCATGTGCTCAGTAGACACTGCTTGTTGGTGCTTTTCACTGTCTTTGTGAAAGTACAGCCGGCCTTATACAAAGGCTGCTCTCATTGATAAATACTGATAAAGACGAGAACATCGGCAGTGGGTTGGCAGATGGTTATTGGGACTGGGGTTGTTGGACAACTGACTGGCGCATCAATTCCCTGCGGCTGAGCTGTCTGTTATCTTTCAGAGCCGGAACAACTTTTTACTGCTGGAGACCTAAAACAATGTTAATTAGCATGCTTGACACACACACACACACACACAAACACCATAATGTTCACATTGTAGATGTGCAAACACACACAATGTGCTCATTTGCAAACGATTCCAAACTATCTATGCTGTGCACATTGTTACTTGGTTTATCCTGTGTTTGCGCTCCCACTGTGAATGACAAGACGAGGTGAGCAATGAGATTACCTCTCTGCTGGTGCAGATGAGCCTCTGTCACAGACGGCAGAATACCACGTCCAATCTAGAAAACAGGTCTCAGGGAGCGATACGGCCCGGGAATTACATTATAGTCTTATTAACCTGAGGACAGGAGATGCATATCTATGGTGTGCATATCTACATCCTGTGGTCGGTCTGATTTCCATCTCCCACCTCTACTTTTCTTTAATTAGACAACAGAAAGGTATCTAGGGTATGTTGAAGCGGAGGAACATGTATATCCTTTGGCTATGAATCATGCGTGTTGTTAATCGCCATTTTCGAGCCATCTCTCACTGAGAGTATCAGATTTCATTATGCGATGTTGGTTTTATAGGTTGAGATTGGAGATTTAATAGAACAATTAATCGTCCAGCTGCCTTTAGCTATGACTCACAGAGGTCGGGGATTGTTGTGCATGTCACAAAGGCCACGCTGTTGTTCTAAAGGGCTTGGTACAGTGTGTGGCATATCTGGGATGATCTCAAAATACAAATGGGGAGATCAATGGATGAAATAAGGCCTCTGTTATGCTGGTGTTTTCCCATAAGGAGAGGAAAATCTGGCTCCTGCCCTGCTTCTATTCATTCTAATCCATAAAAAGGTACAATAAATCAATTTTGATTGATTAATTACCTAATTAATTAAAAACCACTTCATTAAGCGAATGCCTGAGCAGTGTGCATCTTCTGTGGGATGCTAAGACATGGTTTTAAGAATCATAAATCCATCGTTTTCTGTTTAGATACAAGTTGGAGATATTTCAGGGTGCTGCACAGGGCATGGTGCAGCAATGTACATGGAACACATGATTGATGAAAATGTTTAGCAAGAAAAACATGGAGAAGGACGGGCCTAGCTTTATATGACAAGGAAAAGGGGGTGACTTTCCACTATGAAATAGAATTGGACTATAGATAAAATTGACAGAGGAAGGGGCTTTCTGAATAATTCAACTACACTGAAGAAATGCTGACAATATTGTATGACACCAGGTGGGACTGATTGAAGGTAGAAGAAAATGAAGAGGAGGAACGTCTGAACAGCTGATGCGGTTGATCAGTCTTTAGTGATGGATGAGAGTGCTGGCTAGCTAACCCACCTGCGGCTCATGTAGAGCAAGGAGAAGTGTAGAGAGGGCTTCTAGAGTTGAGCTAAATCATTGATGGCTTACGCTGAGGACCTGCAGATAGAGGAACAAGCTCCTTACACAGTGTGCCGTTTCCCATTAAAGAAGTTGCCATAAGAAGGTCAGTGCAGGTAGATGTCTCCATGCACTGTGGCTGCTAAATGTTGTTTTAAACGACATGAACATATGTGAGGGGCAAATGCAGGGGGGACCGCTAGGCTGAATGTTGATATGTACAAGAGGATGCGCAGGTAGGTGGTAAGTTGGAATTCAAAGTCATTTTAGACAATGTTACTATTAGGTCAAGGCAGCCATTACCAACCTGATCTAGATCACAACTTCCTACAAAATATTTTATTCTGGTTGAACACATCCTGGAATCTGGCAGCGGAACACCATGCGGCTCTGTGGGCGACCAGCAGGTTAACTGGCCAACAGCCTATTCCCTATTAGCAACAGCCAAGGTTGGGTTGGTTAATTTAATAATGTGTTACCGTTACCTGCCCGAAACCATACTCATACTCAGTAAAGAATTATAATTCATTTTAGATTACTTTCCTATTAGTTAAGAGGCATTGAGAAAGGAACGATATAACCAAGGGCATTCTATCGAGGGTAACAAGCAATATAAGCAAATTTATAATCTCTGTTTGTCTCGGTCTGCCTGTCTGTGTCTGTTAGTCTGTCTGTCTCTCTGTCACCCTGTCTATATGTTTTTGCCTGTCTGTCTCTGTCAGCTGGTCTGTGTATTGTCTCTCTCGGTCAGCCTGCATGTTTGTCTGTGTCTGTCAGAGGTGCACCAAGCTTAATTTCCAACTTTGTTGCCTTGAATGGGATGCATAGTGGAAAATAAGTAAGGTGAGACAGATGAGGAGCACGGGGAGAGGGAAGATGGGATCGTGGGAGGTGGCATCCTGGGATGCAAAGAAAGAGGAGGTGAGATGGACAGACAAAAGAGGGAGAGAGGATTAGATTAGAGAGCAGAGAGTCTGCCTGCCTTCCTGCTATACGCTTCTGTAATGCTAAGCTCCCCCTCGCCACTTATATGTGTGTAACATATTAAAAGTGTGACGCTTATCTCCCCCATTGCATGCAATTTATTCACTTATGCATTATGTCTGTAAAGCATTTCTGTAGGCATCAATAGAGGGAGATTAATCTCACCCATTGAATGCAATGTATTTACTTAAGAGTCATATCCTTGATGAATTTCTCTAGACATGAACATTTTCACATGAATCCTTCCCTATTGAATGCAGTGTATTGACTCATTACTCGTAGCTTGTGACTCATTTCTTTTTGAAAAATTGAAGCAGATTTATATTTTTCAATCATATAATGTTTTAAAAAAAATCTATTGATGCATTTTTAAATAACTTCATCTTAGAACATTTTGAATTGTCCTCGTTTTCTGCATTTAAATATATAACATCAAAATATAAATACATGATACTTTGCAAAAGTTACATAAGAATATAAATACCTGTCAATTTGATAAAGTTACTGCTGTTTAGGTGAACAACAGTGTTTCAAAGAGCCATTTAAATGTTCTTTGAACAGACACGTTGTCATCTGAATAGTTCATCAAACATATTGTTGCCAAAACAAACTCTAAATAACATTTCGTGCTCCGTATTCCACATAAAGACATTTATGTAATAATAATATTATAAGATATGTAATAATAATATAAATAAAATAATATTAACAAAGCAATTTATTGAAATAAGATGGTCACTGGAATTGCATAATGTGATAAGAATAACATAATGATGACAACACAGCTTAGATTTCTTCTATACATTAATTTCATTAGCATTATTGTGTGAAAATGAGGGGAAGGCCATTGGGAGGCCAGGGAGACAAGATTCCTGAACCTAGTGCATGAAGAGACAAGGGGAAAGGCATCAGTTAGAAAGGCATTCTGTTTTTCTATAGCCTAAACAACCGTGCCTGATCACATTGAGACCAAGGTCGCTTCTGCAGATGAGCCCTGAACTACAGTTATTATAAATGTACGTAAAGCTGTGTTGATTGAAAATGTATGATTACAAAATGTCTAATCGCATCATAGACTGTCCTAAATCTTTAGAAAGGTATAATAATGTTGTACAATAAAGGTTTATTTAAATGTTGCCTGATTAGGTTACTAGATCCCATCTACACATAAAAACAGATGTAAAAACAAAAGAGAACACCTTATGAAACAGGATTGGGACCTTCAGTGAACAGCAATTTTCAACTCTTTCCACATCTTGATTGCTTTTACTGGGACACTCCAGAACATTTATATTTTTGTTTTCAAGCCACATAGTACAGTGACTTAAAAACAAAAAAATCCCTTTTGTGAGCAGCCCTTTACCCAATGAAGGAAAAGTGTTGGAGTGATCCTTGTCAAAAATCCTTCACTTTACATGATATGATAATATGGATTCATACATTATTTTACTAGTAACATCGAACATGAATTAACTTGATTCATCTTATTCTCTATTTTAGGATACTGGGAGATATCAGAGACAAATATATTTTGAATCTCAGTTTATAGCCATTAACTCAATAAATGTCACAGCAAAAGATATATCAAATCCTGTAATTTTTCAGACAGGGGTGGTATGCTTTGAATTTGGACTGAAGTCCTTCAAATGGTAAAAGTAAGTTCAGGAAAACCTTATGTAGACTATGATTGACTGTGGAGAATCAATTAATTTCCCTCAGTTATTCTGAGGTGTTCTTTGTATACCCATCATCCTCTGCTAACAAAACCTGCACAGCTTGCATTGTAGGCGTAAACAGAAGACGTACGTTTCTAGGAGTGACAGCTGGTAATAGCTTAAACTTTTCTAAATCTAGAGCCAAATATGCAAATATATTGGATTTTTAAATGCCAAAGACTATCACTTTATAGTGTTCCATTTCTCCCAGCTGATAAGTTTACTCACGTAAACACAGGTATACAAACAATGAATATGGAACACACAACAATCTTTTATATTATTAATGTCAGACGTCAATCAAATGTAACTATTTGTAGCCAATCAAATTTCATATTTTGCTAGTGCCATCCTCTGGCACAAAGCTAGGACTTTTGATAAAGCTAGGACTCTTGAAAGCTAGGACCTGCTGTATTTGGCACATTAGACATTAGACATTAGAAGCACCAAGACATTCAAGTCCTGTAAGTTGCGATGTTGAGTCGCCGTGGATCGGACTTGTTGGTCCAGCACATCCCAAAGATGCTCAATCAGATTGAGATCTGCAGAATATGGAGGCCGGGGCAGCACCTTGAACTCAACCTCATGTTATTCAAACCATTCCCAAACAATAGGTGCATTAAGGCAGGGCGCATCACCTTGTGGAAAGAGGCCAACAGGGAATACCATTGCCATGAAGGGGTGTACATACAGTGTTTAGGTAGGTGACACATGTCAAACTGACATCCACATGAATGCCTGGACCAATGGTTTCCCAGCTGAACAATCTGACCATGAACATAGCTCTTGCCATAGCTCAGGTCTTTACTCCTGCCCATTTTTCCTGCATGCAACATATTGACAACGATAACTTATTGTTCACTTACCATTTAATCTACCCAGATCTTGACATGCAACCTTGTTAGTGGAGATGATCAACGTTATTTGCGTCACCTGTGTGTAGTCATAATGTATTGGCTAATCCATGTATACTCAAAATGTTTCTTAATAATAATATATGGTAATCAGACAAATAAATGCATTTAGGGTGTAATCTATAGATTTCACTTGACAGAAAACCTTTTTTGCATATTGTTTTTTCAGCTTGAACATACCATTTCCATTCTGCGTTTCTCATTTTGTTCAGTGTAGTTATCTCTTCTGGCTGTACATATTAAGAGTCCAAATTGTAATAGTTCAATGCATGTGGGCTAAGCCCAAAGTCTATTTAAACCTAGTCCAGATCAGAAGCATGGCCAGATGGACAAGGACAGGGACAGACAGGTGGGAGGGGGGTCAGCAGAGTGGCAGCTGAAATCGTCAGGTATCGACTTGATCTGCAACACAACCAGGACTTTGGGCAGGGACCACAACGAGTCAAGCCTGGTACTCCGCAGGTGTGGGTAGTAAATTTCACAAGCCAATAACATCAAGTTTATGATCAGAGATCAATTCATTTACTGCAATTGCCTTTGAAGCAAGGGACCTAACATTTAGGAGTCCCATTTTGAGATGCAAGGTAATATAGTCATTTTTATTTGTTACCGAGGTGTAGGAAGGTTTTATCTTAATAAGGTTGCTATTGTTAGCGCTTCCTTGTTTAACGTTTCTCAGCCTGGAACGAGTCAGAGTCGCAATAAGCAAAGCTGTACTAACTACTCTGGCTATGCTATCGACAGACTCCACTATGCTAGCAGGCTGGCTAACAGTTTTTCCAGCCGTAGAAAATGCCTGCCTATCATTCTCCTCTGAAGACGGCTCGGGTTTTGACTCTGACTCCAGTGGGGAAAACCTGTTGAAAATCTCAGTCGGCTCTTGCAGCGACCCAGGTTTAACTGGTCGACAGCATTTCTTCCCAGTGACCAAGACAAAGTACTTGCCCGGCTGCAGGAGCTGGGCCGGGGGGCTAACAACACGATCGTTACTTCCTGGTGGCACAGACGCAGTTTTTCCCATTTCTACACTAACATAATCCTTGCTTGACATTTGCGTCTGAAGCCGAGCCTCTAACTCTGCTATCAGTAACTGAAGACGACAGTTCTCCTCCACGAAGTAGCTACAACAATTACAGTGGAAAGACATAATAATGGTACTTAGGTTAGGGTAGGTAACAGCAAGCAGCGTACAGCAAGCAGCAACAGTCCCACATGAATGGCTTCGTATGATCACTATCCTTGAATAAAATATTTGTTTTGCATGATCAGTCATAATTTCTAAATCAATGCCAACATTTTTCAATTTCTGCCAGGGTATGCAATATTAGGAGTACAGCTGTACATAAACACCCATATCCAGATTTGCATACCTACATTCAAACAAACACACACACACACACACACACACACCTCATCTTAGAAGAGATACCATGATCCAACACCAAGTTCTGAACATGATTCCAGACGTCTGCTGCAGCTGGACAGTGTAGCAGAACTGATGGAAACCTTTGGTTCCATTATGGCAGAATCTGCACTGTTAATTATTTGTTATGTTTAAGACTGGAATGCATTTGTTTTAAACTAATGCTATACTTTGTTTGTTTTCTCGGTCCACAGCAGAATTCCTACAGAGTTAAAGATCCTTTTTGATATGTTTATAATTACAAAAATATTTTCTTTCCCCTTGTAGTGGTAAAAGTGGTGTTCATGACCCAAACTGGGTCCCATTTTGTCTACTAAGTCATCCGAAAGTATATTCTGGCATGCAATTACACTAGCTCAAATTCAATTTTTTTCGTAGGATGCATGCATACATTCAGTTCCACTTGACCTGACTGTACAGGAGCCATTGGGGCCCAGATTATTTTAAAGCTAAAACAGATAAGCTGTTCCATTATATTTTCACATTTGTGGTACTTAGAAAATCTGCAATACATGTTATTCATTTTTGTTGTCATTGTCAAAGACCAGGAGCCCAAAGAATACAAGTGAGTGTTCAGGGAGCCAACTGACACCCAATTAAATATGCATATATTGCTAGCAGCAAACTCCTTGGACTGAAAAGACTGCATATGCCACTGAAAAACAGAAATTGTATTTTTTTTTCAAACCTCATTGCTTTGACATTTTGAAAAACATCACAGAAAATCACAAATCAATTTAGTATAGAGCAGAGGTCATCACATTTTCTCAAAATCTGAATATTCATAATAGAGAACAGACAATCAGATCATTCACATTTTCTCCAGCAGATGATTTACACTTTGCTGTTGTAGATATAACAGACACAATAACCATTTGACTTTGTGCTGTAATGTTCTTTGTTACCATTAAGAAGACAAGGAAGACATGTTATAGCCCAAAGTAACAGTCAATAGCCCTATGATTCCAACCCATGTTAATTGATATGTCTGTATGTGTCCCCCATATGCTTGTTTGAGTTATACCTGGTTGAATCTTTTCAGAAATGTTCCAGAAGTGTGCATACATTTAGCTTTGAATTTAAAACAACACATGAGAGTTTAATGATATTTATGATTTATCTATGACATTGTTAACATTCCTATGAGACTGTTTGAACCTTGTCTCCAAAACTATCAGCACATATTTATGCAGCAGCCTAAAGCTGTCCAGAGATGCAAAGCCAAAAGAACCAAACACCTATTCCTTACCTATTGTCAATTCATATCAGGTACAATAGTCTCCGAATGTAAATCATCTGAAGCCGTAAGGACCAAGACATGAAAAACGTAATGCTTTTTACTTCCAATCAAAAGCAGTACTAAGTTATCAGAGCCAAGGGGTAATATCCCAGCATTACAATCTCAAAGCTGCAGCAGACCTTGATGTAACATATGTTTCACTGCATATTTGGTATATTAGTACAGCACTAAAGCTAGGATATTAAAGCGCACATTAAATCTTGTTCAAATACATCCCAAGGAGTAATATAAAGATGTTGCAATATGAGTATAGTGGATAGCCTGAATATCCACCCCCACAAAAAAAAATTCTAACATACTAGAACTAATTGTTTTATTTGGATTTTCTCAATTTAAGTTAGAAATAATGTTGTTATATATGAAACATTATAATTAACTACAAAAAAAAATGCTTGATTGCATAAGTGTTCAGGCACCTTGTTATGACATACTTTTATAAGTTATGATACAGCCTTTTGCTTTTAAAATGTATATAATTATTTGAACAGGGATAAAGAAGGAACAACAACTAACCGTCGTGAAATTGGTTGCCAATAGCTACTTTATACATTTAGAGAAATCTAGTTAAAAAGGAATAATTGAAGACAATGGCATTTTTCAAGGTGTCAAGACCATCAGAATGTATAGCATGAAAATGTAGTAAACATTTCTGACCCAGGTCAGATACAGAATGCTGAGGCAGAATCAACTTTTTTTATGATTATAACTCTGTACCTGACTAAAACAGTTATTATTCCCTCTTTAAGCATTTGTGTGTTAAATATTTCCTAAACAACTCTATAATATGTTGACAAGTTCAAACAGACATACAGTGCTATGATGATGGGATAAAATGACAGACTGTCAGCTCTAAATGCATTTATTTTCATCCGTGTTGGATGAGCCATTTAGAAAAATAAAATGAAATAGTCTGACAACATGAGGACCAAAGAATTATCAATGGAATTCAAGCTGGCCATTATGAAGCACATAAATCAGAATAAATCAGTTTTAGGTATTCACAAATCTGGTACAGAAAATCCAAGCAAGCACTGGTTTGCTCAGGAATGCCAAATTACTTGCTGGACCAAGCAAGACCTATATATTGAATGCCAATAGAATGGTCATTATTAAGAAAGACCAACAAGGAATTGCCCAAAGGATCTGGATTACTCTCCAGGAGGTAGTTCTGAGTGTGTCAGCCACTATCATTCGCAGACTTCACCAGCCAATCTTTGAAGTAAGTTGAGGGGAGGATGCAATGTCATATTTTGGGCATGTATGGCTCCCACTAAAACTGCTTCTCTTTACTGATAATGTACCAATGACAGCAGCAGTGGGATGAACTCTAAAGTGAAGTGTGAAACATCTCCTCTGCACAGATACAACCATATTCCTTAAAACCCATTGAACCTCTTCTCTGCCAGTACAGAAGAGTATTAATGCGTGGATCAGGATCTGTCCCAAAGTGGTGGGATGGCCAAGAGCCCAGAGGTGGCTGAAAGGATAGTCTGGGTAGGAATGTAGGTTTAGAACATTACAAGTTAGGGAGGAGAAGCTCCTATTTTTGCTCCATAAGCAAGAACCATAGCCTTGAAACAGATTTGAGTTTCAACTGGAAAACAGTGTAGTGTGCGAAGAATTATATCAGCAATTGTGGTATAAGTGGGATAAACGCATCCATATTGTAGAAAACCTTGGCGTCTATCACGGATTGTTCTTGCAAGCTACATTCAATCTTCGTGCATCAGAGTAAATATCTAATATAATCAAACTTTGAAAGACCACTCCATTTTCTGGTTACTTGTAATTAGTACTGCCAAGCCAATGGTTGTGATCAGTGTTGGTGCTAAAACTTATTTCTTGCTGGCATTGTGTTTTCCTATGGTGCTTTTCTTAGCGGCAATTTAAACTAGTGGTGTTGCGGTATGCCGGTATTGACAATAACCATGGTATTTAAAAAAAAATATATATATATATTAATAACAATAATATCATATTCAATAGACGAAAATGGCATTGCACTGTATTTTTCCCAAAAGACCTTTCAGTTTTTCAATAACTTATTTATGTCATCTATAGACAAGCAATACATATGCTCAAACGAATCTGGACCTATGCACTGGCACTGAAATCAACTACAAGATCCATTGGCAAAGAAGGATGTTGTATTTTTCCCCCAAAACAAATCTTGTTAGGCCTTGTGTGTCTTTTGTTTATCAGTTCATCAGGTTGCCTTTTCAATACCCATTAAGTGACATTTTATTGGATGATTTAATTTTTTTCTGTACAGTTATCATAACTGACTCTCCACCTCCCTACATTTGTATTTTGAGTGTAATCTGACAAAGAAAGTGACAAAACACAAATATACAATTTGAAGATGAATTTGTCGGATAGCATTATTATTTATTCAAATGTTCTATAGATATTGTGATGATATTGAGATAATAAGAATTATTTTGACCACGATAATTGTGTGGTGAAAATCTGATATCGTGACAGCCCTGGTATATACATTTGGTATGAATGTTGTACCTTGTTATATTGTTTTATCATACACATTTAGAAGAGGTCAATACCTTATACACATTCTATAAGGTATAAAAGATTTACATTTTTGTGCAACATTTTTTATCATTGAAACAAGTATTTGATTTACCCGGTATAAATACTTCTTTAACTACCAAGCAATATACTGGAGATTTATATTAGTCATGCATTGAACATTGTTAATGTATTCAAACAATGCCTTAACTCCATGTTATGGAATTTGAAATCAAATATAACCTTTTATAAAGCTGTTTTGGTATTTATAGAATTCTGAATACAATGGTGTTTATTAGTATATTCTGCATCTCCACTTCCAGCCCTTCTTAATGGGCATCCCCACTGGACAAATTAAAATTACAGCTTGTAAAATCTCACCAACAGACAAATGTCAACTGGGCATTCATTTGGCTTTTGGATGTGTGTGTGTGTGTGTGTGTGTGTGTGATTTTATTTTTTATTTTGATCCCCTTTAGCACCCACACCATAAGAAGCTACATTTGTGATCCACAGAAACCATAAAATATAAAAATACACTGACAAACTGATAGTCCAGAACAGTACCAGAAAGTGTGTGTGTGTGTGTGTGTGTGTGTGTGTGTGTGTGTGTGCGTGCGTGCGTGCGTGCGTGTGTGTGTGTGAATTGAATTGTAACAAAATATCTCAAGGACAATAGCATACTGTAGAACAGGAAAAATAGATCCAAACACACAAGAAGCCAAAGTTACAGTGTTAATGAGGAATATTCACATAATGTCAAATTCCTGTGTTGTTTTCTCTCTTGTTGAAGGCTATAATGTTATTCATAAACAGACTTACTAAGACCCCAAACCATTCGCTGAGAACAGAGGAGTAAAATGATTGCCTTACATTGTTGAGATATAAAGTTGATTTTAACGCTATAACCTCTATTCAGACATATCTCGATAATTCATGTAAAATAAAATATTATCTGTTTAATTTAACAGTTTTAAATTTAATAACAGCCCATTTATAATGCCTTTATAATGCAAAACCTGTATTGGATGTAACTACTGGTGGCTAGATAATTGGCTTTGTTCAGTTTCCGCATTAAAAATAATTGTTTACAAAGATATAAAAGACCTTGAGCATTCTCACCAGTGACAAACTCTCTAAATTAAATAAAATTAGTTAATCACATTGATTTAGTACATCATAAACAGAAGTATTCCTTTGCTAATTAGATGTGTCTAAATTCAAAGTGTCACTTTATGTCTTGATGGTGGTAGAAGTTTTTTTCTGGCAATACATCCAAATAGCTTATTGGCAAAGAAGTGGTGTCTAATTTTCTTTTTGGAGACTGTAAGATTTAACTGTTTGCAATTCCCAGATGGCTTCTTGTATAAAATAGAGAAGAAACAGTCAACAAAAAATAATTGTTTTTAAAGATATAAAAGACCTTAAGCATTCTCACCAGTCACTTTAACTGTGCAGATTCCCCCCAAAAAACATTAAAACCAGTCACATAAGATCTTTCCTCTTCCAAGTAGGTTGAGCACAATTGTTACTGATACAGAAACTGTACTTAGTTTCCCTTTAGATGGACACTGAAGCTTGTGTGTATCGCACAACAAATATGTGAACATTGGTATGTTCATGACACAAGTGAGTCAAACTGGGGTGGCTATTAGTTTATCGTTCAATCCATTAACTCCAGACTATTCCATTGGATTTGTGACAAGATGAATTCTTAAATTGTACACCCAGTAAACTGTGACAGTCACAGATGATTTCGTTTACCCGTTTGTTGGAATATCTCAATTACTTGGTTTGGGGTTCTGGTCAATTCTGTCTTTTTTTGTCTTCTCGGGATAGTCTCATGAATTCAAAAACCCAAAATGTAACAGGCCACCTGCAATTTTGTATGTTATTGGCTTAGACTTGTGAATTCAGGAGAACCTGAGACAGGCAACCAAGAAATGCACACAGAGATAATAACGTCACATACAGTCTCAGACACAAGCCAGTCCACTTCATGGAATTTTGTAACACACCCACCATAATCTGGGGACACGGTAATATCCACTGACTCCACTGTACATGTAGCCCCCAAGAGATGAAACAGGCCCAGGAATAAATTCTGTTCTTATAGACATATGGCCAATGGACAAATATACCTTGTTTTAGCTTTCTTTGAATAATCATTGGGTTGATCTTCCATAGAGCTGGTAACGGTGTGTAAAATAGAAGAGAACTCTTGGTCCAGGCAACTGAAGGCTGCTTTCTTGATCACAGATCATTGTATTCAATCACTGAAGAGAAGGTTTTTACATCCTGCATTAGGTTTGATAAACATACATTAAACAAACATACAGGAAAATCTATCTGACATGCAAAGAGCACCTGAGAGTCAAAAGAAAACCATTTCATCAATATGTGCTCAACCTTTCGAGTACAGTGCTTCTTACCTTAATTGGCTTCATTTGAAACCCTTTGGAGCTCCTTTTCCCACAGATGAGATAGTGTGTTTCAATCAAAGCTAGGAAATTAAATGGGTTATACATGTCCGTATGTACCAGATTGGATCTGGCAGGTAGGGGGTGTCTCCGGGGGGTCTGAGGCGGGGGGCAGGGTCTAATAGAAGGGGTATGTGTTTGACTGACCAGACAAGATGTAATTTATGGGCTGTGGTGGCCAACCCTCCTCAATGTCACCCTTCAGATCTGCTCCAACTGATAGCTGCTACAGTGGTTTAACCATGTCAAGCACGGAACAGGAGAATAAAAGGAGAAGTAGGAGGAGGAGAGGTTACAGGTGGAGATCACCTGGTGAATACTCCCTTCAGAAAATCAGCCAGTATCTTAGCTGCAGCAAAATTAATCTTCAGTTAGAGATCTATTACTGACATGGCTTGCTTGTAACCCTTCGGTGTAGTCTCTCTAAGATTGTTGTGATCCATGAAGGACCATTCCAAGTTGGATCCTATGAACATTTAAAATGCAGAAATATATTACCAAACTGTACAGGGTAAAAGGGATCGCGAAGAAGGAAGGCTATCATGCCATTTTGCAACGCCATGCCATACCATGTGGACGGAACATGTTTGGAGTCAAATTCCTCCTACATCAGGACAAAGCATTTCCTATTCAAACTAATGAAAACAAGTGACCCAAAACCTTTGAGCAGAAGTGTACGGATGAAATTACTTTAAATAGCAATTGTAGCAAAATCAATGTTAGGTAACCCCAAACATTTGAATGGTTGAATATGTTTTCATGGAATACAATAACATTTCAAAGTGACCCCAAACTTTAGAACAGTAGGGTTGCAGCACAATATGCAGAGCACGGACACAGAAAATGGTAAGCTGGTGCATCCAAGGGCAACTTTAGTTCACACAACAAAAATATCACTATGCTCAAATCAACAGAAAGGCTCAGTCCATAAAAATCAGCTACAGGTTTTATCTGGGAAGGTTAGCAGTCACTCTGTGTGTCTCATGCATCATTGTCAGAGTCTATTCAGGTTTCTGTCTAACCTGGGAAGCTCTTACTCGTGTTCTGCTGTGCATGCTTCTGGATCTGGAAACTTCAGGCTCCCTACCATTTGCCCTCTCCAAGGTGCTGAATGGTTGGCGGCAGAGCGCATTTGCTATGTGGGAGTGAGATGTTTATAAAGTAGATGACCCACTATATATATATATATATATATATATATATATGGTCTTCGGAAATGATGTACACCCATTTATTTTCTCTAAATTATGGATTTAATTTATACAGTTCTGCTTGATAACTTCCATTTGTTGGTTTGGAGAAAATCAAGAGCTACAGTAGAAAATCACATGAACGCCAACCCAAACATAACATCCAGAGATTTGCTGATCTTCCTTTTTGTAACTCAGGTTACTATGCATGTTTCAACAATAAAATTAACACTGAATTGAAAGGAAGACAATAAAAAACTGCAGACAAATAAGAACCAAACTGCTCATTTTTGCCAGACTTTGCAAGAGACCTCCTGGACAAACGTGACAGTTTGTCAAAGTCCATTCTCCAGACAGATGAGTCCAAAATATAATGTTTGGTCACAAACAGAAAGCTATGTTTGGCAAAACCCTATAATGCCTAACACCAAATGTGCCTTAACCCAACAATCAAGCATGGGTGTGGGAATGTCAAGATCTGAGGCTGCTTTTCCTACTCTGGACTTGGTTGACTGCATATCATTGACAGAAACATGAATTCTCAGGTATACCAGGAGATTATGGACATGGCTATCAGTCAAGGAGCTCAAGCTGCTGGGTCAAAAATCGTCCAACCAGAGAAGGAAATAAAGCATTCAAGCAAATCTACAAAATAATTTCTCCGGAGAAAGAATATTTGTGTTTTGGAATGGCCATGTCACATTCCTAACCTTAATCCAATCGAGATGCTCTGGCAGGACCTAGGGCTGCACAATTAATAACAAAATAGTCTAAATTACGATATTGACATGTGCAATATTCAAATTGCCAATTTACGCGATTTTCAGCTCCAAAAAAGTTGAATAATATGCGCTTCACATATAAGTTTTACTTGTTCCAAGTGTCTTTGGAACTTCATAAGGACCTGGATTCTACCAAGTACTGGGAGATTATAGACATAAGTTTAGCAGGCTCTGTCTGGAGGCAAAAACCTAGCTGTCCTTAAATCTTCCAGCAAGGAAATTATAATAAAGCATTTCTTTAGATTCACATAAAAATTGCTCACTGCACAGAATCAAGATTTGCAATTGCCATCCGATTCTCCTGACGTAAACCCCATTGAAAATTGATGCGTTGAGCTGAATAGAATAATTCACAAGTGAGAACCAAGAACTCTGGAAAGACTCTGCAAGGATGAATGATCTCAGGTCCTTTACTACAGCATGTGTTCTCCCACATCATCAAACATTATAGGAAACGACAGCACTGTTATCTTGGGATGCGATGGTGACAATCTTCTTGCAGTGGTGACAATTTTAATACGTTTTTCTTTCAGATTTTGGAGATTTAATTACATTTGTGAATAGCCTTTTCTGCTAATCTCTATCAATTCTGGCAATTATTCTGGAGGGCACTGTGTATTTGTGCATTTTCTTGGTTTAATAATAGTGGAACAGAGAGATTATGGTGCTACAGAATAATATACAGTATGTGACCCAGAGGCAACAATCCTGTAAAGGTTTGCAATTGTGTCAAAATTGTTTTCAATGCATTGGCGTAGCATTGCCTTGTGTATTTAATTTCTGAATTAAATCTGTAAAAAATGTGTAAAGACATTGTTTACTGAAAGATCAAATAAATAGAATGTCTAATTAAATTGGAGCATAATTAGTATGTGATGATTTAATTTTTGCTTGAAAACTCTGAATATCTCTAATCGTCATGACTCATGCTCAGACACTAGATGCTTGATATATTGGGATTTCTGTAGGTTAAACTTGAAGCGCAGTGAAATAATCAACTGACTTCTGTTGCCATACATTGTGTAGAAAATGTGCAAAAAGACTAGTTGTGATCAAAAGCTGCTCCATGATTTCCTGATGGTATGAAAAAGCATGCAAGGCATGTTCTCGCCATGAGCTTGAGCAAAAGTCTGGGATCCAACCAAGGTTTTCTTTAAATAGATACAATAGTATAAATAAATCAGTGTAATTGAGTTAATGCTGGAGTTCTATTAAAGGACACATCATTCAACCAAGTTTTGTCATAACTTTGTCAATGCACACGTTTGTTACAATGGTGGCTGATTGTTTTTACAACACGAATACTGGACATATGAATATTGATTACACAGGCAATTTTGTTTTATTTATACTTTCAGTTTCTAGCATGGCATTATATGTTCTGGGGGCTGCCCATTTGTGGGCGAGTTTACTCAACCACTGATGTAAAAGCATCCTGAGGACTATCCAAGGGGTGGCTTCATTTTTTGCAGTGCGGTGAGCTGGCAGCTCCCGGGTGCTTCTGCTCTCAGCTAAGCACACCAGGTGTTGTCGATTCAGCAGGACTGGGTGTGGAAGCGTTCAACGTGTTCCGCATTGCCGTAGGAGTCTGCCGGCGTGCCCAGGCACTCTTTCGTGTAGGTTGCCTTAGGCCGGCCTCCAGTGTGCTGCACCAAGTGTCTGGGAGAAAGGAAACTATGGAATATGAATGCATCTTTGGTTCCCTGAGAGAGGGAATGAGTTACAATATGCCCACATCGCGGTAAAGAGGGACCCGGAAGTGTGGTCAGTTCTGAGCTTGGTTTTTATAGCCAGGTAGGTAGGGTTTCCAGTGAGCTCAATAGTTGTTTGGCCTTAGAAATCATGATTGTATTTCTGTTCAAGGTTGTGCATGTACATTGGCATGCTCCACTAGCGTGCCTTGTTCCTTCTCTCAAAGAACCAGGTTGCAGAGCATGTGGAAAGTATTCAGAACCCAACATTTTGCTGCATTATAGCCTTATTGGATTAAATAGCCTTTTTCTCATCAATCTACATGCAATATCCCATAGTGACAAAGTAAAAACAGGATTTTAGAGGGATTTTTGCAAATAAATATTCAGACCCTTTGCAGTGACTCTCCAAATTGAGCTGATGTGCATCCTCTTTCCACTGATCATAAATGAAATTGGACATGATATTGAAAGTCACAAACCTGTCAGACCAAAAACAGAGCCGTGAGGATGAAGCAATTGTCGGTAGAGCTCTAAGACAGGACTGTATCAAGGTGCAGATCTGGGGAAGGTACGACAAATATTTTGCAGCATTGATGGTCCCTAAGAACACTGTGGACTACATCATTCTTAAATAGAAGAAGTTTGGAAGTACCAACATTCTGCCAACAGCTTGACGCTTGGCCAAAATGAGTGACACTCAAGACAGCCTGCTTGGAGTTTGCAAAAGGGCACCTATAGGATTCTCAGACCCGAAGAATAGGACTCTACAAACAGATAAAACCGAGATTGAACTCTTTGGCCTGAATGTCAAGCATCACATCTGAAGGAGACCATCACCTAGCCAATGAGCTGAAGTATGATATTGGCAACATAATGCTGTTAGGATGTTTTTCAGTGGCTGGGACTGGGAGATTAGTCAAGATGATTCTCTTTAAATATTATCATGCATGACTTTGAAAAATATCACTGTATCATTGTAAAATAGCTGAGATTTACACACAAGTGAAACATTTAGGAATGTAGGTGGTGGCTTAAAAGGAAGTTTGAAATGAACTAAACCAAAAGGTAGTGAGTTCAAATCCCAGATGTGGATATGTTAAATATTTTCAACTAAAAAAAGACTAGTCTTATTTTAGTTGTCATTAACATATGAGGAGTAATGAATACATCAGTTGTTTACCAATCAGCTCATTAATAGGCTTGGCCCATTTTACAGTTGATTAATTTAGCTGACACTGATGTCCAGGTGAATTGTCAAATGTACCTAGGCACTTAGGGTTCGTCTGATATATTTTGGGAAGGGTCAAGAGGAAGTTTCTTTGTTAGCGTCAGTAGCATGCACTATACTAGCGTTAAGGGGACCATGACACTATCTCCAGAAAAAAACGAAAAGGTCCTCAAAGGACATCCCTGCTACAGTACCAACAGGAACCTGACGCAATTTTAGGCGACCATGAAAAAACTTCCTCGGGGACATCCCCTTGACCGTTTTGTAATGTCACATATGGTTATACACAGTCTGTGCATATCTATCTAATGTGCACACTGTTGCACAACACTGATACCGAGATCGAAAAAATTTGAAGGACCTCGTGAATACAATCCATGTCTGAGTAATGCGCTTATTCCTCCTCCCATCCTGCAACTGGTTAAATTCCTCTCCACTATCTCACCGTGCGTCAGTCTCGGTCTCCAATGCACAGAGCAGCCTACCTCCGTTTGCCTGTGCTGCAGAGGGAATATTGAACGCATTGATTTTATTTGCACCATAGGGAGCATTCGAAAATAGCCTACAAACTCTTATACTGAGAATCAGAAGTTAGGCTATATTTTTTGGAAATAATCGTTGGCTTAATGGGTCCACTGAGGAACAGCAACATAACTGAAAGATTTTTTCTGGACGCAGATTTTGGAGGAAAGTAACTGCTGAATTCGGCTATAGGTTTAATCGACAATTTCGTCTCTATGTGATGTGTTTCATGTGCCTCCGCGCAACGGTGAGGTAGACTTCTTGTCCATTCCGTGGCTACATGGGAGTTGTACACTACAAATAGCCGGTAATTTAGGCTATTTTGTGGATGCAGCGGGTTTTTTCGCAAGTGGAAGTCCGCGCGTGTTTGGATTATTTACATAGAGATGCTACTGCTACCCATGTTTTTGTTTTTATCTCAGGCTGGAGCGGCACCCTCTCTGACCGCCGAACAGATGGACATGGGGGTGGTAAGTGCCTGAACAGTTTTCATACACTTTTACATTTGAAAGTAGACTACTGCAGTGGAAACATGGTATACATTTAATGGCTGGAAAAATATGGGCTGGCTATCTTAACTTTTATCCATATAGGACTACATATATTAGGGAGTGGAAATAAGTTACCTTGGAGTTCCTCATCAGCAAATCCAGCTGAGCTGTGATAATCTAGGCAAACTCTTGTAAATTCAGGAGCACTGAGATATCATGCGGGTATGGTATGCAAATAGCAGTCATGAAGAAACCTCGTTTGTAGCCTGGTTATTAGCTTAAATATGTTTTTAATTACTATCGGATTAGACTGAATTAGAATAATTAGACAATAGTGTTCGTGTGCTGTAGTCTCAGGAGCATTTATTTACAATATCATATGAAAATATTCGTTTCAATTTAGCTTTGGTTAAATATTTAAATTGTGGGGCATTAGTAATTATTGCAACATCCTTTATGTGCCACTGGACCTCTCTGTCATATCAACGGGTATGTTATAGGCTACGTTGTAATCTAAATTTAAAATAGCTTAGGATGATTCTGTGCAGACTTTTACATCTTTTAAATATCAAGTTCCTCTAAATTAAATTAATCAATTTATTCATCAATTATAACATGCGAACTGTAAAAATAATATTGGCAGATCATTTGCAGTGACCATTTTTACGCACAAGGCAGAGTGCAATGAATGGACGGTTTAACTTATAAATTCGTTGTTTGTATTCGCCTGTTATGCATTATCTGCAACAATGGACCCAGGTGTACAAGTTGAGTACATGTATTCACTCATGCCTACAGAATTCTCAATCATACCCTAACCAATTTCCTCAACTTACAAAAACAACTAAACACATACAATTGGGGATTATTTAAGTTGATAACGTGTTTAACTTCCTCTTTTACAGTTTGGAAGCCATGATAAAAAAATGTAGTCAAATTGGAAAACGTATTTAAAAAAAATAAACATTTAAATTTATTATGTTTATAGCTTGAGCTCAGTGATTCAAGTTGTAATATAATGAAAGACAACTGAAAATGTTTGTCTTGTGTAAATGTCCTGTGTGAGGCTTGAGTGGTGAGCGATGGAGAAATTGAAGGAAGTTTGACAAAATAATCCTTAGCATTGCACCCAAAATACCTGTCCATTGTAAACCCACAACACACATTATGCAGCTTTCCCTCCCTATGTTTTTCAAGTTAATTCTGCAACCGGAGGCTGCAAGGTTGGAGGGCAGAAGATTATCTTGCCTCAGCTTTGGTCCATATAGAAGGTTCACACAAAGGCTTTCTCATGCTCTGACCTCCACATGTCCCTCATTGAGCTGAGTGAGTTGTGTAGGTGCTGTAAGCTCGTACATGTAACAAAGCTACAACATGTCTCTGTGGAGTGGACACATTCAACATAGTGGACACTAATTGCCTGGCTATTAGTGTGTGGATCAGGGCCTGGCTGGCACCATTACTGGTATATGTCAGCACAGAAGATGCCAAGCAAAACGGGTAATAGGTTGGCCTGTAACTATACCTTATCAGTATCACTCAGCAGTGAGTCAAAGGGCATAGATTGGGGGACACATCTACAAAGCCAACCCGTCCACAACACAGCTTTACGACAGAGATCTGATCAGGTGATTACACGGACGTGTCGTGTGTGTGTGTGTGTGTGTGTGTGTGTGTGTGTTCGTGCTGGTGGTGTGTGGATGTGAACTGATGCGAGTCATTGGGGTACTGTGTGCCTGTGGGTGTGTCCGGCCCACATGGGCGGGCTCAGGTGCGTTGAGGTTCCTGCTAACGTAGACCGCTGGTAAACACTCTGACAGATGGATAGACTTCTGTCTCCTGGAGTGCCACCCCATTGCACCTCTTTCTGCGTCTGACTGGGTTTAAATAAGGTTTGCGTGGGGCAGGTGGGTGGGTGGGTTAATCACTCACTCAGCGGTGATTACTATGTACCCGGAGCTTGGATGAGCCCTTGTCCAGACAGCCCATCAGACACACAACAGACACTCTCTTGGTGTCTGGATTAAAGTCATTGTACGTCACATGCACAGTCTGATATCTAACTTCATGCCATTCAAGCAATTGGGGGTCTACAAATGGAAACATAAAAGCTATAATCAGCATGATATTCCTTCGGCTCATCATATCATCATCCTTTGGTTTTCAGTCCGCTGCTACTGAGGCTCAAGCCCCTAGGGGACCACTCTCACAGCTCTCAACCAACTCTACAGCTGCCATAAAGGCCAGTTGAGGAAAGAAAATCCTGAAAACCACTCTTGTAGAGGATGTACTGTATATTTGCCTACATTAAGTTCACAAAGAACTGCAGTAGAGAGAAAATGACCTCTTTTGCTTTTTGTTATTTTCACTGTCTCAGTGTAGTCACAGCTCTATAAGAAACAGTTTGAAATGGTTCTGTCTGAAATGAGCGAAATTTGTGATTTTGAAATGCTAATGGTTGATTCCCATTCTGTTTGGAGGTTGGCAGTATGTTAACGACCAAGCCTCACTAGCCCGTATCTGTCCTAAAGCGGAGAATCTCATTTTTCTGTAAATTCTTTAATGAGAGCACCATCTGGTCCAATCTCCAGTGGAGTAGAAAAGAGAGGAGAATACCACCCCCCTTCCCCGAAATATTAAGTTCTCACACAGCCCAGACAGGCAGGCCAGCATCGCCACCCTCATTAGGACTCATCCCACCCCTTGAATTAGCACCAGAAAGTCCAGCTGTATCACTCGCTCTCAGCTCACCCTGTCCAACCAGTATCAAATAGGTGTATGTTATTAAGTCCTTTTTACATCAGCATTTGTCTCAAAGTGCTTCTACGCAGTCTGGAAGCACTATTAAAAGGAAAAATTCCTGTGGAAGCTCAGAGCCTAGGAAGAAACTTTGAGTAGAGCTGTGCTTCAAGGGATGGCCAGTCCTCTTCTGCCTCTGCTGGGTGGCTTGTCTGTTCTTGAACCCTGAATATAAGGTACATTCCTTCACCAATCCTTGACTCCACCAATTACCCAGAGAGGCATCGGCCAGGGGGGATGAAAGAGCGAGGGATTGATTGAAAGGAGAAGGAAAATGGGTAGGAGTTTGTCTGGCTCAGAAAAGAGCTATCAAACAGAGGCACAAAACGCACACGCCAAAGAAAAAAATAATGCCACACTGCAAACATGAAATCAATACAGTTTCTGTGGCTCTACGTATCTCTGGACTCATGCTCCGGAATAGATTTGCACCTGAGGAGAGGAAAGGGGAGATATTTTTACTTAAGTGTAGCTGCAGTCGTGACTCAAGTGCGTCTGCTTACCGTATTTGACAGGGTTAAGATAACGTGGCATTATAATGATAATCATGGTCTGCCTTCTCTTTTTCACTCAACCCTGGTGCCATGAAGTCCACATTCAGCACCTCTGTCCTACTTTCGCTATGCACTTTGGACCCCTGTGACCTCAAAACCATTGCATAGCATCGTGAGGGCTCAGATTCAGGGCAAGGAGATTATTTCTGGAACAATGTCTAGGGGGAGGAGGCTGCAGTGCAGGAGAGAATATATTACTATACAGAGAAAGAGGGATTGGGAGGAAGAAAGAGCCAATCGGATGTGTTATCTAGTATAGCCATGCCCACTCTGAATGAAGTTTGGAGTCCACAATGCCCTCCTGTTTCTCTATATCCATCCTGTCATCGCTTCTATGGTTTAGTTTATTATGGAGATGACTATAGATTTTTCAGAAAATTGTCAGACTTGCTGTTGGGTTTAAGACAGCCTCAAAGGCACTGTCAGAGAGGTTTTGTGAATTCAGACATTTTGTTGGTAGCTGCATCAGCTTTGCCTTCCAGAATTGGCACCTGACAACTGCGCTGACCTCACCTTGTCAATCAACATGAAAACAGGCATATCCAGACCTTTGGTAGATCAAACACTAATCATTTTGTGAGGTGTATAACAACAAAATTTAGACGTTTTATCTTTTGAAACAGCCAGACTCTCAACATCCGCAAAAGCACACTTTAAATCACACACTAAATTGCGTTATCCCATAATTTTGTAACATTCACTATGAGGCAATCGATCAGAGAAGTGGATCAGAGAAATAATACTTCGCTAGTTAGAAAGCTGCATTTGCAATTTTTAGACCTAATGCAAACCAATGTATGCATTGGAATAAACTAAATGTTCCAGGGAATAAAAAAATATAAATGATCACTTACAGTAGTAATGGATCAAATTGTGTTGGCAAGGGAGTGGGAATTACTATTCTCTGAAACACAGCTGCATGCAATCTCTCTCTTCTCTCACACCATTTGCTCACATTGATATCAGCAGTAAACTAAGGTTTACGAACAAAGTTGCTCCGTTCCAGTGGAACCCTGCAGGAAACCCCAAATAAACTCCTGTGCTTGCAGGTTTTATTACTGCAGGGGGGTCCCCACTTTTTCGCATCCTAGGTCAAGGGAATAGAAACCATTTCCTTACAAAGGACTGGAAAGCTATTCTAAATACTGGGGTATCTTGTATTGCGCTGGCTTGCTTGACGAATCTTAAAATAACACAGAGGGTAAGCTGGCAGTGGATGACCTTAGAGCACCAATACGCAGCCCACAAAACAACTGAGCCCTCCTTAAGCATGGTTCACATTACAACATATGTCATTGCAAATTACTTCCTATTAACGCAATAATGTTCCGTTATTGGATGGACAAGTGTACAGTGTGTAGCGCATGGAATGAGAGTCTGTCTCTTGTCAGAGATCGTATACATTTTTTTTCCTCTGTTGAATACATTTCAGCATTCAACAGAGGAAAAATATATTGTTTCAGATCATGTTTTTTTAGCACAATTCATACATCGAAGCAATTCAAACAGATTTGAGTGAAGTGAAAAATTTTAAACAGATTTCGTTAGGTAACTTTTTCTCAACATGTTTCAGAAAACTTCAAGCAAGCCCAGAAAGAAGTTAGACTGCTAACTTCTGGTTATTAACAGACTATCTGCTCTGAAAAGATGGATTGTTTGAAAAATGTATGCAGGGCAAAATTGAAATGTGAACAAGACTTAAGATTGCTTGCAATCATTTGCAGAAGAATACACTGAAGTATATATTAGCAAAATTTGAACTTATTTTTTAACAAAAAGATGTTCAACATCTTCTCGACATCTTTTAAGATATTTTCAGCATCTTGTGCTAATTGTGTTGTAAGTGCATATATTGGGTTTGATGTTGATTGTGTGCATGCATGCAGTACATGTCAAAAATCTAGAATTTTTGTACAGCAGTCAGTTCCCACTAAGGGGATGCCAGCCAAATGAAATGTAAAAAGTCAGCCTTAAATATGCTTAAATATGCTTAAATATGCACATATTACAGCACAAAAGCATTGGAAACCCTTTGTGTTTAAAGTTGTTTCCAAATCTATAAATGTATTGTATTAACATGATAACAGGCAACATGTCATTCCAAACAACATTATGGGCGGAGAATTTGTGATATTGCTTTATGCTTACAGAGCATGACCAGCCATGGTCTACATGACGTGCAAGAATTAACATTACGTGAGTTTTTTTGCTAGTCTGGTGACTAAATGTACCGTATACAAATTAACTTGTTACAGTAGCTATCCCATTCAAATAATGTTAGCTAATTAATTCAAGACTCAGTGTTAGCTGCTGGTGTAACAATCATCTTAATGTAGTTTGCTAGGTAGCCAGTTTTGTAAAGTGCAAAGATATGCAGCAGAATTTCTTCAGAACGCATGGAAGCGTATTGTTAACTTAATTCAAATGATAATGCAATCCCACATTACATTTTCATTTTTCACTTTTGCCTGCATTATTTAAGTCAATATGAAAATAAAAAATCAATCATGTGACTTGCATTAAAATTTTCATGTGCGGATATGCAGATTCGCGGTCTATATTAAAATGTTAATGAAAATGTATTCATTTTTAAAATCATGCCCCGCTTTGTGGTCAACGACATTCAAATGATAATTCAGATTTGAAACGTGAGAAACAATGCCACCCATTGCAATTGATTTAACACACTATAACGCTGTTTTCCTAACTTAATTAGACATTGCAATGTAATTGCATTTTTACGGTCCAGTCAGTCATTCTATGAAGGCTGGGGACACTGTTTACATGCCAACCAGAAATAGTTAGGCTACAATCACAGATGTGCAGTATGGGTACAATGGCGACTGCAGGGGCAGTGTGAGTAATGTTGGATTTCACAGATCATATTGAAAGCAATTTGATTTGATTCATGACAGAATATAAATTATAATTGAAAATTTAGCTGAATTCTCTGCGATCACTAATAATGATAGTGACCCGTTAATGTTGGCAATCTTGCCATCACGGTGACACTGTTAATTAGTGTTATTGAACAGCACAAAATATACGTCAAATTATTGTCTAAGTAAGGGGTGTCAAACCGGTTCCATGGAGGGCCGAGAGTCTGCAGGTTTATGTTTTTTCCTATAAATTGGTTCCCAGTTCAGACCTAAACAACCAGGAGTGGGTAGAAACTAACCAATGAGTGACCCAATTAATCAATCAAGTACAAGGTGAGAGCAAAAACCCGCAGACACTCGGCCCTCCATGGAATCGGTTTGACACCCCTGGTCTAAGTGTTAAGAACCGCTTCCTCTGCTGTTTTCGGTTGACACTCGTTTCAGCAGTGTACATCTCGCATTATTATCTTATCGGCCTGCGCGCATTTGTTGGGCAGAACGCTGTCAGTGGCTTGCTACAGCCGGGCCTTCATTGGCGGACCATCTGCAAGAAGGATCATTTTTTTGTTGTAGACGAAGATGTAATCAAAGTTATCAAAATTTACCTGCTTGGTCGTGGTCAATGGCTATGGGCTAGAACCTAGAATCACTGTTAGCTAACTAGCCAGGCAACCTTGGACACGATGTTGTTAGAGTGACTGTTACATTAGTCTATTAATTAAATAAATATGTTCATGGTTGATTACTGTTATGATTGAAATCTCTTATTTGTCCAGACAAGTTGCATGAATCTGAATTTCTAGTTGGGTAGTTATTGTTCTAGCTAGTTTTATTTGCTGTCAACGTGCGATATAGATTGTATTACAGTATACAGTAGTATAGCATGCAGCATGATTTCCGGTCAATATTGCATTGTTGACGAGTGTCATTATGCTAGCTAAACCCATGCTTGTGTCTACCAGTGATATTTATTCTCGCGCTGTGTTTTAACAGAAAGATTGCTAGCTATACATTTTATGTAGTTGAGCAATGATTGATTGCTTGAAAGAAGCAATACACGTTACCATTTGGCACCACCCGTACTACAGTCAATCAGGTGCTGCCACCGTCCCACTGCATCTCTAGACTAGTCATACAAATGACAATATTGACCAATTGATCTATTTGTCTTAGGGTTTTATGCAATCTGTATAGCTGAAGCATTACAGCTGTTGCAATGAACGGCAAAACATGCCAGTCATGATAAAAAATCCAGCCACCTCAACAGTTACTGTTAACTGCTCACTACATCAAACCTCCTCTAAACTGTTAACTATCCTCACTACATCAAGCCACCTCTAAACCGTTAACTGTAAACTCAAAATCCTACTTCTTTACCTGCTTCTCTAGATGGAAATCTAAATATGTGCATTTATTGTAAATGAGTTAGTAGGACTTCTAATAGTTTGTATTAATGTATTTCAACAATACATACATTAAGTTGATTCTATCCCCTTTATGTTCTCTACCAACGGTAGGCCTATTCCACTGAGTTAAATTCTGGGTATGTAAAATTGCCAATTTACTCAGGAAATGTACTCTTTATAAAAAGAGAATTCTGATTCTGACCATAAACGTAGCGCTGATTTTAGGTTGACTGTAAGCAGTCAATCATTGCCTCAGGAACATTGCCTTTATTTTTACTGTTTTTGTGCTTGTAGTTGATTGCATTGTCATAAAAAACGCATTTAGAGAATAAATTGGTGTGTATAATTCCCTGACAGATTGCTTAACGTTGGCTAATGTAATATGAAAATGTGTTTAAGCATGTTATAAACACTCCAAAACACTGAAAACCAAGATATATATATATATATATATATATATATATATATATATATATATATATATATATATATATAAATGTGGCTATGTATACAGCTAGGTCCGAAGATAATTGGACACTGACACAAGTTTTGTTATTTTGGCTGTTTACAAAAAATATATTCAAGTTACTGTTAAATAATGAATTGAGGCTTAAAGTGCAGTCTCTCAGATTTAAAATGAGGGTGTTCACATCCAAATTGGAGGAGGGGTTTAGAAATGTCAGCTCTTTAATATGTAGAACCCTCTTTTTCAATGGACCAAGTAATTGGACAATTGACTCAAAATCTGTTTCATGGACAGGTGTGGGCTATTCCTTCATTATTTCTTCTTCAGTTAAGCATGTAAATGTTTTGGAGTTGATTCCAGGTGTGACATTCGCATTTGCAAGCTGTTGCTCTCAACCCATAACATGTGGTCGAAGGAGCTTTCAGTGAAACAGGCCATCCTTAGGCTGTAAAAGAAATGATCCATCAGAGAGATAGCAGGAACATTAGGAGTGGAAAAAAGAACGCACTGGTAAACTCTGCAACACAAAAAGGCCTGGAAGTCCACAGAAGACAATTGTGGTGTATGATCGTAGGATCCTTTCCATGGGAAAGGAAAACCTCTTCACAACATCCAGCCAAGTGAAGAACACTCTCCAGGAGGTAGGCATATCACTATCCAAGTCTACCATAAAGAGAATACTTCACTAGAGCAAATAAAGAGGGTTCACCAGGAGGTGGAAACCATTCATAAGGCTCAAGAAAAGAAAGGCCAGATTATCCAAAAACACCTAAAAAAGACAGCCCAGTTCTGGAACAGCATTCTCTGGACAGATGAAACTAAGATCAAGCTGTACCAGAATGATAGGTAGATGTATGGAAAAGTCTTGCAACAGCTCATAATCCGAAGCATACCAAATCATCTGTAAAACCAGGTGGATGCAGTGCAATGGCATGGGGATGCATGGCTTCTAATGGCACTGGGTCACTAGTATTTATTGATGATAAATACTGATAGCAGTGGTAAATATAAGCAATAAGGCACGAGGGGATGTGTTATATGGCCTATATAACATGGCCAAGAGCTCTTCTTAGGCACAGAGCTGTTCTGACTGGCTGAGTATAGCAACATGGTCAAATTTTCAGGTTTCAGGTTAAGTATGAACGGGGTATTAATCCATTGTAAATGGTATTGGTGGAGAAGTTGGCAGTCCACACAGACAGGATCCTTGTGTTGACTTGGTTAGCTCAGCATGGGGCCCACTAAAGGTAATAGCCCCCCCTGTGCCCTTGATTTGGACTCCTCACCTCAATGGCTTCAGTCTGGCGTCACACTGGATTTTCAGTAAATGGATTACTGCCTCTGAGTAAGACAACAACATTGTAAGTCACCCTGGAAATGTGTATCTGCACAGAGAATATGAATTTACTTCCTTGTGGATAGAAATGGGCTTTTCTCTGTCTTTACGCTTTAGCCTCTTTGCCCCCTGTGGCTTCTGGGAATTCCTCTGCTCACATACAGTACCTTTCACTGGCTTTGTAGCAAAGTCCATTGATCTGCTGAAGAGCTCTACCCTTCATATGGAAAGGGATGGTTAGTCTCACAAGTCAGAAGGAAAGCTGAAGATGAGCTTTTCCTCAAACGTGACATTTCACCACTACTCAATTTACCTACAGATGGGTGACCAATTAAAGGAATAACCAACATAAAGTGTATCATTAAGGTGTTGAGCCAACACAAGCCGCCAGAACATCTTCAATGTACCTTGGCATAAATTCTACCCAACACCATTCTTCCTGAAATATGTTCCCTTATTTGGTGTTTTAATGATGGTGGTTGAGAGCGGTCCAAAATCTCCCATAGGTGAGACTTTCTTTCAAAGTCTCTCATAAGATCCTTTCCTCTTACCATCTTGATCCAGAATCAAGGTCAATTGGACCTGCTCAGCATTTCTATATACGTTATTGAACATAATATGATGTCAATTGCTTAACTGTATCATGCCGATACATGTTTGGAACTATCTACTTTCATATAATCGTCCACTAATGTATTCAGGTTTTTCTTTGAATTTATCACCAGAAATTGCTACAAATAATTACTCAATTCATTTTTGATCAGACAACAGGCTCAATCAACCAATGATCCTAATTCTGTTTTATGGTGGATTTACAAAGAAATCTATCATTATTATCCCAAATCAGATTTTTTTGGTAGAGTTACAAAATAAATCAGATGATTTTGGATGATTCTCTGCTGATTTTGTGCAGTCTTTTACTGGTGTTTCAGTGGATTTTACAGTAAGTTGGTTTACGTGTTTGATGTAAACTGTGTAACAGTATGTTGTGATGCAAGAGATGAAATATCTTACTCTCATTCTCACTTTGCCGTTTCGTTCTTGTTGTTTCTTTCTTGTTATTATTATATTTTGCACACACCAGCCCTCCACCATTCTCCCACCCTCTTTCCATCCCTGATTTGGCACAGATACACAAGCCTTTGAAGATGCATACTGATGCAACTGGAAGCAGACTGGCATTTAATAACCCAGCTAGTCAATATGACCTGAATGTTTGGCCATTCATTAAGTTATGGGCCACATCATCCGTTCCATTATTTTTCTATTACCATTATTGTGTTTTTCAGCCAGTTCGTCAGCCATTGATCTGATGGGTTGTTATTGGCACATCAACCAGGAGTAATGGGCAGAGCTATAGAAGATTGAAACTAGTGCACATTAAAGCTTATCAGAGTAGGGTGTTTCTGTAGAGTAGGAGAAAGGAAATCCAATCACACTAACACAGTGTCCTCAAAGTGACCAGTGACCAGGAGACATGTTTAGAGCCTGTAGTCCATAATCTCCTATTAGATTACAAAGGTAATCCAATTCTACTGCTGTACATATCATATGTTAATTGTTTTGTTCTTAGGTTCATACACGCAACACTCCATGACCTGTTCAGGTAAACTAAGCTAGCATTGCCCCTTTCTGGTCTGGCCTTGGTAATTTTTTTAATCAAATTTTCTCTGCATCAGAAAGAACATAGGACTCTGTTCCTCACTGTCTTTTACGGCAGGACTTTTTCTTCCAGGTTCATGAATAAGGGGACCCAGGTGATTTCTTTTTGGTGTATTCACTGTCAACATTAAAGACACCCACCAGTGGCCTACCCCGCCCCTATTTTGAAGTAATTCTGTCCTAGGCCATAATTCTTGTGTGATTCCTGCTACTGAAGACTGACACAGGTTGCTAATACATGGAGGTGGGAATGTTCGGATCTCCAGATGGGGGTGAGCAACAACAAACAGTGTTATCTGTTGATAGATGCATCTCCGCTGTCTGGAAATAACATTTTTCTGACTGTTCCCTTTGGATAAGTCCATTGAAAGAGTGCCATTTATACTTGGACATGCACACACACATGATCAAATTGCTTATTCTTTCTCGGCAAGCTAGCTATGTCAATGCATTAACTGAATTGCATCTGGAAATCTACCAAGGTTTATGGTGTGGTGATAGGGCTGGCTTGTATTCAAGCATTTGCTGAGTTTGTTTTGCCGTGTTGCCCCAAGTTGGTCTCTTTAAGACCATTTGAAAATGTATCATTTGGAAAACTCAGCAACACTGTCATGTTAGTGGATTTTGTCAGTAACTCAGAAAAGGAATATCAGTAAATATGTCTGACTTATACATTTGCCATGCCAGCGTATTTTAAAATGTGAAAGAAAATCTAGATCTGATATAAAATCTGAGCTGAGAAGAATAAGATCGTCACCTCTAGAAAAAAAGCAGCATTTTCACAGAAACATCAAGACAATCTGATTTCCCACTTTCCCACTAAAATGTACCCAGCTGACTCACAATTGTTGTACAACATTATAGGTCATCTCTGGTCATCCTATTTCTAATAAAGTGGATTTGCGACTGTTTCAAAAAAAGTATTTTCTGTGTGTAGTGAAGATAATAAAAGAACAATTTACCAATATAGCCAGATAAGTTGCCACCATGTGTCTTTATTTGCATCCTGCATCTCCTACCATATTTTACATTTTAAGACTACACTGCTTTAAAAAAACAACCTGATTTGCTTTGATATTAAATGCTTTGTTTGGCCAAATAAATAAATTAGACTGGGAGAGTGTACCAAACAAACCTACTTATGGTCATTTCTTTGCCCTATATTATGGTATATTAACACTACCTTTTAGAAGTGCGTTAACATGCTGTGTGAAATGCTGTACTGCGTTTGTAATATCACACACAGCATACGCATGCATCCTTCTCATATGGGTCAGTGGAACTAGTTGTTTAGTAGGCAAGGGACATTGTTCTTAGAGACCACAGACCACAACTGCTGCCTGTCTGTCATTAATGTTACATTCATGTTTCCATCCTCTTGGACTCCCTGCTTTGCCTGTGGGTGAAGGGTTGAGATATGTCAGCCCCCCCAACGGCGAGGCAGACACCCAAATCGGATGGTAAAAGATCTGCCCTTGAGCAAGACACTTAACACTAATTGCTCCTGTACGTTGCACTGGATAAGACCATCTGCTGAATGATTAAATAGTTAATGTAATCCCAGAATGTCACAGACTCATCTCCATGGGGACAGGGGAATCGGGGAGAGAAGAAATGGAACAACTACAGTTATTAGAAGTCATTAATGTAATGGATACCGTGATCAGTGGATGCTGCGGTCCCTCTCTAGGCCCTGTCATGGGGTGGGTGTAACTGTCCAGCCTTCCTTAGCTGCTAATCCCTGTATGGGTATCCCTCATCACCATCAAGCACGGGACATGACAAGTAAATTAGCATGAGCCGAGAGAGAGGATCTCACTGACTAATGCGTGATTAGAAAACACTGAAAAACACACGTACAGTGCTGTGATGCAGTAGCATTTGGGCTGGTTTAGTCCAAAAGAACACATTTTCCTCATGGGAATGTTGGTGTTGTTTGAACTCTGACATTCTAGGAACAATCCAGTCTGTGAGGTGTGAAGCTACTCACTATGTTTCTTGGTTCTTCACCGAGACAAGAGGCATTAACATCTGCCTACCCTAAAAGTCCAGTTGATGGGGATTCTCTGTAGGACATTACTGTGTCGTGTCATGGCTCTGTGCCCTCCTGTCATGTTCATTAACGAGACATCCTGTACATTATCCAAGCAATGCAGACTATCAGGCCTTGTCATTCTAGGGGCTCCTGGTACTCTACCCATTCTGAAAGCTGCTGGCCCAATTTCTGCATTGCAGGTAACACATGAAAATATCTTGTCTCGATAAGGGCTTGTCAACCAAACTGTGCTGTACTTTTTGCTGCCCAGGGTGACTCTGAAATGTTGTTTCCTTGTGTTGTTGTGACACCTTTACTGGGGAAACCGCTACTGTAATGTAGCAGTCTAATGTAGTTTGTTGCAGCCATGGGTTTTAACATTGTTATATATGAAGATAACATCCTTACTGTCTGCCTTAGAACATTTATCTATTATGTGGCCTTGATGGACATGGGTTTTAGTGTATGCGGGATTGAATCTGTCTCCATGACGCTGGTCCCAGCATCAACACTGCCTGAAGACATGTCGCCAAAACGTTGCAGTTGTGCGCTGAGGTTAACATAGTCCAGTATGCAATGCTAAGACACAGATTGCATTTATTTAAATTATATACTGGCTTAACCATAAAGGGATGTTCAGAAATATCTAATAGTCAAATCATAGTGTAAAAACAGACAGGCACAAGTGGTATTCATGACGGAGTGCTAAAACACGGTGCAGTCAAACGTTTGTTTTGCTCAAGTAACAGAAACTTTCATGAAACACCGAATTTACAACGGAAATATTCTCACACATAGTTCTACACACACACACACATATTTGCATTCACATACTGAGTCTCAATCTCATTCATATAAATAGTAACAATAACACTCAGTCCTTTTAGTGAACAAAGAAATGCAAATGAAAACAGTCCCACTCACACTGGCTAATAGTGTTACACACAGCAATAACTCACAAACACAAACCTATCACCCATTTCAACAGTTTCGGAATTTGCATTCACCCTGGCACACACACACACAAACACATTGCTTACTGTCCATATACGCACACACTCACACTTAGGAATTCTCCATGGCACTTGATGGCGTCTAACAGCTATGCAGATTTTCCTTGGCAGGTCTCTGGTGGATGGCAGTCAGTCTTGTGTGTGATTGTGCATGTCTCTCTTTCCTCTGTGACATATGGGAGAAATATCACAGTAGGGCACCAGGCAAGCTTTATTCAATCCTTCTGTTTGTAGGCTTGGCATGGCGCCACGTCAGATCACTGTCCAAAAGAGATCTGACATCAAACGTTTCCAAAGGTTTGGACCCAGTTTGGCAGTTAAATGAAACAACTGTCAAAGTGCGTCTCCAAATTGGCTCTGACATCCGTGTTTGTTTATTTTCTAACTTGAGTTGACTTTTGTTTACTGTGAAGGCTCACCCTTGTGGGGTTTAATTCATAAGCAGATACATAAAATGTTGACTGAGAGCCTCTGATGTGGGATTTGGTCTGTATTTTCAGTGTAAATATTTGCCAAGGGGTGATGGGGTGAAAATGTAGCACATGCCGTTTAGCTGCCAGGAATAGGCACTTCCTTCATCACTGTGAAAAGGGGCACTGATGGGATGGATGACATCCGTTTATCAGATGCTGTTTTTAGCCATGCCACAGCCTCCATCACTGTCACATTACCTACAGTTCGGCCTCCTTCGGAATAAATAGTGTGACAGAGGAACAGCTGCCCCCGAGAACAGACCCATCGTTCTTACTTCACACACGAGCTCTCTCATAGACACGCACGCACACACACACACACACACACACACACACACACACACACACACACACACACACACACAAGCGGACACACAATGACCCTTCCGATGCAGGTCATGTTTATTGAGTTGACAACTGTTCCTGTAAACCGGTTGCTGTTCTGCCATATAGATTACCCCTTTTTTCTCTGCTTGCATCTCTCTTTCCGTCTGAGTATCTCCCTTTCCGTCTGTCCAAAGTCTAAAGGTGTTAATGAATCACCGGCCCTGTGTTTATCAGGGGTGACCATGCCTGTTCAGTTGAGCCAGATTCCCATTAGTCTCATGACAATGTTGTACCTGATGGGACCAAGCTAAATATGCCCTGAATCCTCTCTCTTTCCCTCCAATTCACTCTATCATTTCTTGTTTGTTCCCCTCTACCCACTTTCTTGTCTCGCTCACCTCCACCCTCCCCCATTCATTTCTTTCTCTTACTCCATCTCTGTCCGCAGCCAGTCCTTCGTCAGGGACAGATATGAGCTCTATCTCTACCTGTCACATTAGCTGCCAAAAGCAGGGAATAAAGACTAACTTATCCAATGCATTTTGATCCTGTGGGCCTAGCTGTTTTGCACCCTCAGGATCACCCTTCTAATGTGCGTGCACATATGGTCCTCAGACCAACGGCATTCGCGGGTAACCTCGCTAAATCTCACACATCCCACTGACCGCTGTCGTGACCTGGCTGTGGTCTCCGCATGAGAGCAGTATCTTGTGAGGCTGTTCGATACACCGGTTGTCAACCCGCGCAGACAAAAAACCTTTCACACACATGCCCGGTTGAACACGTGCCGGCTTCGCCGCGCTCCAAATGGACCGACAGCACCGCAGGCCTGAGAGGATAAGCGCGATACCCTGTGTTGACGTGCACTCCTTCAAGCGAGCGTGCACGTGTCGTTATTGCTGTCAGGATTGTGTGTCTGGAAAGGTTGCTGTTGACACCACACTGCTCAATTCCTGAGGGGATTTCTTGAGATGCTGCTGAGAGATCAGACGCAAGTGTGGCCCGTGAAAGTGTGTCAACCGGATCATGCCGACAGATATCTACACACTGTGAATGCATTGTCCTCCGTTAGTCAGGACCATCTCCAACTGGCAACTGAAATTCAGACCTCTCAGGACATAGGAAAGCATGTCACTACACTGTAAAAGAAGTGCATTCATATATCAACACGGGTGGCGACTGAGCTGCTACCCACTTCATTTATACAAAGCATTAACTTTTATTATTATATCGAAATATCTTTCTGAGATGTTTGAAACATTCCATGTTTTTTATGGCACCACTTAAACAGGAACTAGGAGCACTGTTGGAAAAGGAGGGTCTTTTGAAGATTTATTTACCTCAGGATTAAATGAAAATCTAATATATTGTATCTCATCATTGGGTTGGCGGGCCATCAACCTGCTGTAACTTTTGATTCCATAGTAAGCATGTCAGAATACTTCATCTGCCTTTACCAATAAAAGGTTCCTGACAGTTTTAATGTCCATTCATCAGGATCCATTATACCTGAAGGAACAAAAATCTGCGTAATACTAACAATAACATTTTACCTTTCTTCAAACACGCTTATAACATTCTGCATATAATTACAACATCTGACAATTATTACCCACAAATCTCTTAAACAAATATGTCGACCTGAAAAGTACAAGGAGATTAAAACTAGATTTTGAGGTCACTCAATACATCAGCAGTTCGACTAAAAAATACACTTATTGAGTAACAAATAAAGGAAACAACTTGCATTTTTATTAGTGTATTATAAATGTTTGCATTTATTGTTTTTGTTCACCAAGAATATGTTTTACAGTGTGGCTGTGTTTGTACAGATCTAATGCATTTCTAGTCAATATATCTTACTGCAGAGGATCACGGTTTGGTTCCCGCTCCCACCTGTCCTACTTTTCAGACCCAAAAACAGAATTCTTGAAAATGAAGGTTGAATTCCACAAGCAAAATATCTCCACAGGCTCTTATCAACCAATACAATGCTAGAATCCATTAGTATTTAGCTACTTGATGTTGCCTTTTACATTCACACGGAAAATGTTTTCTCACTACACTTCAAAACAATATTCTCATTGAAGAACCACATATTTCAGAGTCTATTCTGTAGTAAAACACTTTCTATGCATCATGACGCTTCCATCAGGAACATTGAACATGCACGCAGTACACACTGAAAATTCTCCGAACACCCTCACTCTCAGGTTGGGTGCACTGCTTCTCATGGTTTCAGAGGACCATCATGGAGATGGTGTTCTTACAACGCCTTCAATGCATGGGAATTAAATAGGATCTCACTCAGACACCATAGCTCTCCTACCAACACACCTGAACTTTACTGACTGTCCGTTAACCAGCTACCGCAAGCCTCCCCTCTCCTGTCCATAAAAACAAATAAAACATGACAAAACTCTGAATCTGTGACACATGGAATTAATATGTTAGCTCTTTTTAGGGAGTTGTTTTGTGTTTCCGAGAGGGGGTTGTATCCCATGTAAAAAATGTATGTCTTTCAATCGTTCTGAGTTATACCCACATTTTCCCCATTTAATGATGTATTAGATTATGTGTAATAACGAAATGGTAGATTTATATAATGATGAGTCACCAAAGACTGGAAGGCTGAACAGCGAGACTCAGCTTTCAGCAGACACCCTGTTTACCCAGATAGGGGGCTACTGTTGTCAGACCTAATTTAATTAACAAACTAAAGTACCCCAGATATGGGACTCTACTACACCATTCTGTGCATGAGCTCTCAGTAGTGTGAACCTACCTTTTTCCAGTCTTGTGAACAATACGATTTTGTGTCCTCTATTAGGCCTAGAAGAGCTGCAAGCGAATGGCTGTTATCCTTGTATCTGGAGATCTCTACATAATGCCAGATCGAAACTGTGCAGTAACCTATTCTGTGTGCACTTGTACAGTAGCACTCTAATAAAGGTGGGATGGATGAAGACAACATCCTCTGCAGTAGAAGTGTATTATCTTACTGCAAATAAGAAATAGCACTTGGCTGAAGCATCACGTACCGCTTGAGACATTCCGTTGTTTACTGATCCTTTTCGATTCTCTCAAACCCAGTCATATGAAATAGGTCATTTATCAAAGGTACTCAACTCTCTCTCATAGTGCAGTGGCTCAGAGGTAGAAGGCAGTGGGCTCTAACCCTCCACATTATCCATTGGAATGATTAAGGGAGTAAATCTCAACTGTTTCTGTTTTCCGTCTCCGTGTAAATCTCGTATAAAGTGCATGCCTCTGCTCTGTGCACATATTTGGGACTTCCAGTTGGCGCCCTGTTCGCTCTGTAGTGCATAATACACTTTTAGTGTAGCTAGGGAGTAGGATTCCATTGGGTACACGGCCTGAGTGCGCTGTGCATAAACATGCTGATGTAATCTAGGTCCTTCGTCTGGCTGAGCACACTTAATGGCCACGTTATCAGAATTTCTTATGCGCACTGTTTAAACATCCACATTACACGCCCTTCCAAAAATGCATAATTGTGATCTCCATTATGAGCCACACAGCTGCACGCCATTTAGGGGTTTTGGTTCTGCAAATTATTGTGTTTTCCAGTTCTTTTGTGGGTCTTGTACTATGTTGATAGGTAGAAATATAAGATGTGTGTATCAGTCTCCTCTTCAGTGGTGGATGGTTTCTGTCTGGCAGATGATTGATCGCCCTCCTGAGGTGCACGTGTAAGTCTGGGTGGAATACTAACATGTGCCATTTTATTGATCGAAGCAGACCTGTTTGTTTGTGCACATTGAATTTGTAATGCAACAGTCACTCGATCTTTCTATCCCTCTTCTTTCCTCTCTGTTGCGACTTTGCTCTTTTCTCTCACACATCGTTAACATTGTTGTTTGCTCTGTTGACATGGGAATGTGTTTTGGTTTGATTTTATAAAGCATCATCCCGCGTCTATCTTGGCTTTTGGTCACCTGGAGAACTTGGTGATGATGAAAGTAACATCTATGAAGCACATGTACTACGTATTTACTTATCATTTTCTGGATTTGACACTATTTTGAGGCAAAAGTCTTTGTACAGCTCTGGAAATAAGTTTGAGACCACTGCACCTTTAACTTTCCTTTCCAAAAAAGTTGGCAAGATAGGTTTTGATAGAGGAACAGAAGGGTTAGAATTAAGAGACCACCGCAAATTGAACGCTTTTGTTCCTCACTCAAAACGTTCCTTTTCAACTTTTTTGGAAAGGAAAGAAAAAGGTGCAACGGTCTGTTTATTTTTTCCAGAGCGGTATGACGCTTGTAAGGGATGTTAACTCTGACACTGTACACAGATAGGGCTAAATGCTGAAACTGTGATCTCAGTTAGTATGTGCACATACTGTACCGTAGCACAAGAACATTGGTCATAATTCAATGACCACATCTATATAATCTGAGAAAAGCCTTTGCATAGGTTCTGAATTTGGACAGAAGGGGGCTTTGGACAGAAGGTCACACAACCCCCTAGACATCAGAATTCCAATATGCCACCGACAAGGAAACACAACAAACATACCACTTCAAAGCAAAAGCAGACTGAGAAAAGGATGAGCAAACCTCCGTTATCTACCCACGGGGACAGATATGCTTCAGTGGCATCCAGGTGAGACCCCACAGGTCCCATTCAACAGAAGTACAACAGAACAGAGAAAAATCTGTTGTGTGAATCCTAGGAGCTCAGCTGGAGAACTACTCTGATATAACACAAATGCCCACAAGCCCTGCGTCTGAATATAATGAGGTAAGACACCTCCTGAACGTCATCTGTAGTCGAGTGTTGCATTAATTTTGTTTTATTAATGCAATTATTTATTATTTACTCTAGTCCTGATAGAATTGTTTGTGTTTATAGCCAATAGAAACATTGGAGTGTGGAGAAATTCGTAAATAATGCATATTATCTACCATGTGTATGTATGTGGATATGTCATGGTTACTTAGATTTATTGCTTAAATTAGTAGTTGTGCAGTAGCCTTTGGTTTTATAACAGCATCTCTTATGTATTACTTAAGTGAGAAAACAAGTATGATTGAAGCAGGGCAGTGGGGTAGTAGTACTGGGGTATACAGTGATCTTCCCCAGCTTATATCTAAAATTGGAATGGAAAACAACTATTTTGTGTAATTCCCAGGCCAGATAATTGTTATTGATGGTATGTAACGTGAATATGTGTTTTACAGTTGCAACAGACTGTCCAGGTGAAAGTGAGTGTTGTAACATACATTAATTTAGCCAAAATAATAATTTTTGCTTAGTATTTCTGTCTGAAATGTCACCTGGCTATCAGGTTCCAGTCGATATATGCCCACCACAACCAGCAACTAGCTCTTTTATTAGCCACATACTGTATCTGTAGTACATGATATATTCCTTAAGTCAAAGTTGGATATTAATTGTAACATAGTGAAGGATGTATTACACAGCCAGATTACAATTACAAAATCCAAATGTGATTTTCAAGCAAGCCATATGTGATTCGGTGAATAGGTTTTCCAGCTTTCTGTAGCTTTCTTTGCAATTTATGGGTGTTGCTAAGCTAAACAACGGGGCTCATCAAGCCTAAGTTAGATATACATTTGCACTGTCTGTTGAAGGGCATTTGGGGGATTGTTCTACAATGGGGTTAATATAAGCTTTTGAACAGCAGTAGACTCTGATGCCAAATCATAGGGGACCTAGAATCTGAAAAGGCAGTTGTTGTGAATGAAAAATACAAGTCTCCACATAAAGGAGAACCTGATGGAAGGTACAAGCACAATCAATGGGTAAAAACACATTTGCATCTTGTACCTGAGGACAAGTGTAACTGTCACTTATCCCTGCAATGTTTGGCTAGTGCAAACCAAAACATATGCAGATATCTAAATGGTAGCCTCTAGTAGTAAAACCCACAGGGAGGCATTGATTTTCAATTGACCAGGGAAGGTGACAGTTTTGTTGCACAGAATAAATGTAATCTATGACATTAATGTGGTGAAGTCGTGTCTGGCACACTGGTGTGTTCCTGAAACTGTACCTTCATAGCTGTAATTTTATGTTTATTGTCTTTGTTTTTTGTTTTCAATTGTAGTTATATAACTCCCTATCTCTTTTACATGATGTATTTGGTTCTGTGTGCTTTGCTGTCATCTTGCTGTCAACTATGTGCCTTTAGCCAGATTTTCATTGAGAATTGCTTCTTTACAAACTTACCTGGTTAAATCATTGTGAAATAAATAGCTTAAATGAATTGACTAAATGTGTGCTTGGCTACTTTCCTCTGGGTAGCAAGCTCAATAGTAGTAGGCAGTGTGAAATTAGCCTGAAGGAAAATGATTTATTTGACATGAGCGTGATGCCTTTTCAACAAGTTGATTTACTTCTTTCCTCATCTTCAAAGTCACTGTGTAAAGTAAGTGACTCTATCAAGGCAGCAGTGTACTCGTCAGGTCACTGCAGTCTTTCTCTTAACTTATCCACAACACTGACAGTCAGAATGAAATGTTCCTGACATGCTGGGTCATCTGTTGCACAGTTGAAAGTGCCTGTATCTGTTGTAAAATACTGTTAGTCTCTCCTTGCCACGGCAGTGTGGTGGCACTGCAAATGTCCTAACATCTGGCCAGTCATCTCCTGTAGCATGCATAGCGTAGCATGCATAGCGTAGCTACCAAGTAGATGGCAAACAGCATCAAAGGTTGACCGAGGGAGGGCAGGAACAAAGGAGGGGATGTGGGTAAGGCGTCCTCGTTGTTAAGTAGGCTCATTAGCATGGGACCCAGTAGGTATAATTAAGGGGTGTTTAACTAGTCAAACTTGTGGTCCGTCACAGCTTAATTCAGCGCATGCTTATTATTTTTCTTCATATCACTACATCCACTCAGTAGTTTGTCATCTGTTTGTGGGTGAAATGTACATTGTATTACAGTGTATTTCTTTAGAGGTGTACTTGATTTGTGCGTCAGAACACCTCATAGAGCTTCCAACATCACAACTGTCAGTCACATGGAGCAGAAAAATCATCACTCAGCTTGTTAGGGCTTCAGATGCTCTGAGACGTTTCTCGGCAAAAACGAATCAATACCATCTAGCGAGCAAAGCCTGCATCTGATGGTCACGGTCAGTTCATCGGAGGGAGAGTACATACCATTTTTCTGTTGATTGCAAAACTAGAGTTGCACTGAATTATTTCTGTCGAATGCACACATTTCTGATGTTACTCGTGTGACTAGAAAGTGAAATGTTCCATGATAAAAAATACACAGTCAGCTAATTGTGACAGAAACAAATCGATACAGTATGATTTGCTACTCATTCAATGAAACTGCAATGTTGGGCAGGTGGAGGGCCAGCAGGGCTTATAGAAATGTTGACAGTGCTAAATAAGGACTTAGAACATGGACTTACTCTAAAATAGCATCTCTTAGCTGTATTTCTTGTATTAATCTATATGATGGGCAATATGTTTATAGGCGGAATTGATTTGTTCTGCAGGGACTCTGGGTAGTGTACATTTTATATTCATATACAACTGTCTTGAATAGGATATTGGTCAGGGGAGCTGAATCAACAACTATAGAAATGTTTTGTGATGTAAAAAAGTCTGGAACTCTGTGTCCTCTCACAGTATATATAAGCATCAGTGTTTCTACTGTTTCAGATAAGACCAACAAGTATCAAAGATGCAAGATAGCATCAACACAGGGATTCATTATTTTTGCTCACTGAAACTCCACAGCAAATCGGTGTTGTATAAGGTGTATGTTAGGCATCACCCCCTGGAGCATCTCCTCCACTCTCTACTGGCTCTTTTCACTCTCTCTTCTACCACTCTTTTTCTCCTTCATTGCTTCATTCTTCTATTTCCTCAGGTTGGTTCGTCCCTCACTAAACTCAAAGCCAAACAATGATTTGCTTCTTGTTGGGCTAGCTGAGAGCACAGTGTTTTGAATCTCTGTCAATGTATTATAGACACAGAGAAAGCAAAGTCAATTGTTTCTTTGAAATTCTCGGGCATTTGATTCAAAAAGCGGGAAGGTGTAACTGCTTCGGCAAATGACGAGGCTTTCTGGATGTGATAGAAAATAATCTTGATATTTTTTAAGAGTCCCTGCGTCATCTTTAAAACATGTTGGGGCTGATATTGAATCTCTCATTTAGGAACTTAATGCCTTGACCAAGTGATGTAGTGGAGAACGTAACAAGCAGACAGACAGTAAGAGGGGTCCTTGTAAGTGTAATAGTCTACTTGATCACCCAAGCTGAGGAAATCAGAATAGAATGTAGTTGATTATGAACCAGATGTGTATGGGTGTTTGTGTCTGGTATGTGTGTGTCGTTTTGGATGCGTTCATTTCTCTATCACTGATAATATGTTCAAAACCCGATTTTTTGCTTTGTTCGTATGTCATTAGACTACATATCATGGAGGAATCTGTTATAAATGTATATGATCTAGTAACGTGTTAACACCATTTGGACACCAGCCCTATGGAGGGTTAGGGAGCTGTGAGAGCCAAGGGGTCAAGTGTTAAGTGTGACTTCCTGATTCACTTCCTGTCAATAAGGCATATGAAAAAGCTCTAGTTTGCAGCTGGCCCTGAGGGCCATAGAGAAAGGAGCATTGTTGGATGGAGAAGGTCATTAGAAGAAGTAAGAACAGATCTCACTGTTCATGGCGGTTGTGGTGGCTTGGTGAGTAGGACCAGCTGACAGGTTAAATTGGGATGGAAGGGAGGATGACGAAAGGGGAAGGGTTGTGCATGTTGACCTCTGACCTTAGTGTGAGAGTACTCCCTTGTTGTGAATTTGAATCTTGCATTCTCATTTGACAACATGTGTTATGTGATCCTGACTGTTTCCTCATCCACATCTCTGGGGACAGATATATTATAACTTAATACATGGCTCTATGACCACATTTTCTCTCTCTTCTTCTTTCAATATGTAGTTGGAAGGACATACAATGCCCTGCAGAATAGGCTATGAAAAGTGTATCTTGTTTATCAGCTTGATGCTATAGTCAAGATATGAACGAAATCAAACGTTAATTAATGCATGCGGTTCCAAGGCACAAACAATTAACATATGCAATTGCTTTAGGATTCATTTTGCACAGGTAATTTTGTATTTTGATATGCAGTTGTAGGATCTATTTTGCTTTCCCAAAAGAATTATGGAAAATTATTTGAAATGACAATTTAAGTGCCTAGAAGTATTATTGTGCATACATTTTTCTCATAAATTGTGGAAAAGAAAATTAAGTTGTGTTAAGTTGTGTTTACTGCTTGGCCTCTTTTGTATCCAAAAGATAGGGGAAAAAATATAAATTGTTATTGAATTTAATTGTTTGGTTAAAGCATAGTGTCTTTGTATTTCCACTGCATAGCGCACGGTTTTGTTTTGTATAGCATTAAAGCTCCTTCTTCGACTCTGCGTCTGCCCCCGCCTCTACCCCAAAAACATTACAGATCGATTGAACATTTAAAGGATGCAGCAGGGTTTTTCGGAGGAGCGGGTCGTCCTCACAGCTGAGTATTGTGATTGGGTGAGAGACGTTGAGACGACCAAGCACTCGCTGGTCGACATCCTCCCGAACTGTTCCGAGTTGGAAATGGCAAAGCTCTGTCGTCCATCTCGGGAGGTGTTCCAGGTCACACCCACTCTGTCTGCCCTGTTAAAGAGGGGATCCCCTTGAAGCTGCCATGGGGAGGTATAGCATCTCCTGACTTGGTTGAGCTGGCGTGCAAGGAGGTTACCCTCTAGCAACCCGCCCCAAGAGTCAACTGGGGGTCTATGGGGCTCTCCGAGGGAGAACAAGTCCCTGGCCTCAAAGGGGTTCAAGGAGGATCTCCTGCTGCCATCCCCAGAAGGGTAGTCCGACAAGCCCCTGTTGTCGCCACCTCCTCCTTCTGCCCCGTCCTTCCTCTCGGACGGTACCTCGCCCTCTTTTCCAGGTGTCCTCTGCTCCGCTGACGCCTCCTGCTGCCCCGGCCTTGCCTGTGGTCCTGGTGCCTACTGGGGTCCTGAAGGCCGTCCGCCCTGCAGCACCAGTCCCTGCCACGGGGGACTCGGCACATTCCCGGCCACTTCATGTGGTGTTCCCGTTTGAGGAAACATTTGACAATGGGAACAAAGAAAATTGCTCCCAAGAAAATAACCAGATTCACTATTAATGCTGAAAATAATTAAGATGTTTTAATCAGCTGAAGCTGTTATAAACCTGCTTTGAAATGGCTCAGAGTGTATTCTGCCCCCTGTGCACACTGAAGATAGTTCAAGAGGTAAAAGAGTCTTCATGAGTGATGTGTTGGAAAATTGCAGAATTTAGTTGAATCTTGGAGTCACCAAACTTTCAAATTATAATTTGACATCACCTTACTCATGCTTTATTCTCAATAACCCATAAACATCAATACCTGAAGTTCAGTAAAATTTTAAGCAGGTTTATGTTCAGATGCCTTGATGAGAGTCGATTTAGTATTGTGGTAGGACATCTAAATAGAATGTTAGTATGTAATTATAGCATTGAAAACCTTTGGCCACTTGCTGTACATAATGTTAATCCGTAAAATTACATTTGGCCCCCTAAATTGGGGGGACTACGTAAAAATGTAATCCAATTTGGATGAAGAGACTAAAATGAAAGCTGACAGTCTGCAGTTAAATACTATATTACTGCATCTTTTCAAATCCAAAAAGTGTTGGAATGCAGAGCCCCATAAACAGGTGTCACTGCAGATACTTGTACAGGTCACTGTATTCTCAGTATAAGTCTGTTTTTTTCTGTCTCCATTTCATTTCCATCATAATTTTTCCACTTCTACCATCATAATTTTTCTCTCTCTCTTTAACACTCCTCTTTTTCTTTCTTTCTCACTCCACCACCTGCAATTTCCTCATTTCTTAAAATGTTTCCACTCCTTATGTCATGTGGAGCCGAGCTAATTATGACATCACTCTTGTTTATCAGAGCATGCCAATATACATAATACACCCAGCAGATGTGCAGCTGGATAAAGGGATATAGAGAAGGATAACCAGAAAGAAACAATAGGCATTTATTTTTCCTGACATTTTCTTGGGTCAATACTATCATGCTCTGCTGCATGTTTTAGACGATTAGGATTAGTACTGGGGACTGGTGAGATTCGGGATTTTCACAGAGGAAAGGGGAATTGTTGTTTTCTTGTACTTTCAATGCTGATTAAAGGCAAAACCTTAGGTGAAATATTACAGTATTGTGACTGTAATACCACATGGGATTCTCTGCGTCAGGGGATAGTAAGGATAGCAAATCAAGCTCAGGAATGTGAGTTCATGGGGACAATTTTCTTCAGTCCCCATGAGGTTAAAGGCTATATATTGCTATGTTTAGGGTAAATATTTAATTGGATTAAAATTTAGTGAGAGAAAGATTTAGCGGTATTATTTCTATGACATCCACCATGAAAACATAGAATATTAATAAATATAATATTAAGGGTATTAGGGGAATATTATTTTGGTACTCCAAGTGGTTTGTTATTGTAATCATACTCACACATAGTCAGTTTTTCTATCATTTATTTCCCATCAGTTTTTCTTTCAAAGAAATTGGGATAAGGTTCTGGAGAAAACTGAAATATAGGAATCGCTTTCAAGCGACTGAGGAACACACAGGCTGATATCGAGCTGAAAATCAAGCTGTTGACCAGTGGGGGACCTAAGAAAAATTTGACCTAGTGGTCAGGGGCTCACTAGCAGTCTGGGGCCCCCTCGTATTTGGGGGCTCCGCCGAGTTCTGGCCGCCTACGACGCCACCCGCCAAGGACTGGCCGCCTACAACGCCGCCCGCCGAGAACTGGCCGCCAGCGCCGCCGCCCGAGCCCGCTGTCGCTGGGCAATATGGACTTTCAGCTCCCTCCAGAGATTTTCTATTGGGTTCAGGTCTGGAGACTGGCTAGGCCACTCCAGGACCTTGAGATGCTTCTTACGGAGCCACTCCTTAGTTGCCCGGGCTGTGTGTTTAGGGTCGTTGTCATGCTGGAAGACCCAGCCATGACCCATCTTCAATCCTCTTACTGAGGGAAGGAGGTTGTTGGCCAAGATCTCGCGATACATGGCCCCATCCATCCTCTCCTTAATACTGTGCAGTGGTCCTGTCCCCTTTGCAGAAAAGCATCCCCAAAGAATGATGTTTCCATCCCCATGCTTTTCGGTTGGGATGGTGTTCTTGGGGTTGTACTTATCCTTCTTCTTCCGCCAAACACAGCGAGTGGAGTTTAGACCAAAAACCTCTATTTTTGTCTCATCAGACCACATTACCTTCTCTCATTCCTCCTCTGGATGGTCATTGGCAAACTTCAGACGGGCCTGGACATGCGCTGGCTTAAAGCAGGGGTGCGTGCGCTGCAGGATTTTAATCCATGATGGCGTAGTGTGTTACTAATGGTTTTCTTTGAGACTGTGGTCTCAGCTCTCTTCAGGTCATTGACCAGGTCCTGCCGTGTAGTTCTGGGCTGATCCCTCACCTTCCTCATGATCATTGATGCCCCACGAGGTGAGATCTTGCATTGAGCCCCAGACTGAGGGAGATTGACCATCATCTTGAACTTCTTCCATTTTCTAATAGTTGCGCCAACAGGTGTTGCCTTCTCACCAAGCTGCTTGCCTATTGTCCTGTAGCCCATCCCAGCCTTGTGTAGGTCTACAATTTTATCCCTGATGTCCCCACACAGCTCTCTGGTCTTGGCCATTCTGGAGAAGTTGGAGACAGTTGCAGTTAATACAGGTAATGAGTGGAGAACAGGAGGGCTTCTTAAAGAAAAACTGACAGGTCTGTGAGAGCCAGAATTCTTACTGATTGGTAGGTGATCAAATTCTTATGTCATGCAATAAAATGCTAGTTAATTATTAAAAAATCATACAAGGGGATGTTCTGAATTTGTTGTTTTAGATTCCGTCTCTAAGTTGAAGTGTACCTATGGTAAAAATTACAGACCCCTACATGCTTTGTAAGTAGGAAAACCTGCAAAATCAGCAGTGTATCAAATACTTGTTCTCCCCACTGTAGCTATATGGGTTTTAGACTCTCTAGACGGTTCATGCCTCTGTCAGTCCCATTTCTCATGAAAACTCAATTCAGTAAAGATTGTGAAAACCAGTTACATAACACGGGCTTTGTTACAAGCCCTTTTCCTTAGATTGTTGAGTTCCTAATTTCAGTTACGGTTTTAAACACAACAAATCAATAAAATGTTTCTTACCAGAGACAAATGATCAGGCGTTCAACTTGACAAATGATACATTTTGGTCCGACCATCTGGAACAGTTGATTGTATTGGCCTTGATTCAGGCGAAAGTAGCTACGAAGTTCCTCTCCTAAAAGCCTGAACTATTTGATCAAACGGTGAAAGTCCCCAACCTATATTGCCATTGGTCAATCAATCAATCAAATGTATTTTAAAAAGCCTTTTGTACATCAGCAGTTTTCACAAAGTGCTTTCACAAAACATCCGGTCTTAAACCCCGGGGAGCAAACAACAGTAGTGTTGAACCCAGAGTCTATTTAAACCTAGTCCAGATTGGAGGCATGACCAAATGGACAAGGACAGGGACAGACGGGGGGGGGTCAGCAGAGTTGCAGTTGAAATCGTCAGGTATCGTCTTGATCTGCAACACAATCAGGACTTTGGACAGGGCCGCAACGAGTCAAGCGTAGTACTCCTAAGTTTAAAACAACAGAAGACAGGGATAATGTAGACCCTACACCCCCAGCACAATAATATAGCAGCGTCAGACCTTGGGGCTGAGACAGGGGTCTCATTGTTGAATGTGCCTATCAATACTATCTTGAGTATTTAGAATTGTAATAACCTCCAAGCTTTTATGTTTAGAAGGAGATGTTATTATAGGCTGTCAAACGTGATATGCTTGCACAATACATTTTCTGAAATAGATATATAAATCAAGAATTGATTTCTTGTTTCACAACAAGGCTTAGTTCATCCATATTTCCAAGCATATCCTTATAAAAATGACCATCCTCACAGTTCTGTAAGTACCTATCTGCATCTCTTTGTTCCTTGAAAAAATCTTGAATTTTCCTACCTCAATAGTAGCTAGCATTCCAGTTGATACTGGACTCTGGTCAGTCTTTAACCCTACATCGTTCATTTCAGTTTTCCAGCACCTGGAACAAATTGCAAAAAGAAATGTAAACACTTATATCTGAATCCTGCAAAATAAACATAACTGCTTTCTGGTCAACACACCTTCAGGATTGCTGTATACTGTACTGTCTTCCTGCATTTAGTTCAATTACATTTTTATTGCCTTATAATGCCTTTAGCCAGTTTGTCAGTGAAAATCAAAATAAGTTCTAAGAGCTTGTTTACAACCACGTTGTAATGTTTTGGTATAACAGTACTCCAGGCGCAGAGTTAATGGACAAAAAGGGTTTAATAATGAAAATGAGGTGGGTAAAAAACAAGAAAATGGCAGGAACACAGGAACAAGGCAGGCAGGCAGAAACACAGAATGATGGAAGGCAAGACACAAACAATAACTCAAAGGGCTGGCAGAACTGGGCAAACTAAATAGGGTGCTAACGAGGGCTAACAATAAACAGGTGAAAACTATCAAAACAAAAAGTGCAGTCTACATTCAAGAACAAAGGAAATCAAAACAGAACAAAACCACACGATACCCGCCCACCCCAGGAGCAAACTCCTGGACACCAGATGGGACTTGATGGCAGGCAGGGATTCCTGCCTTGGAGCAGAGCAGGGTGTCAGCGAGCACGCTACCCCCAGGGCAGAACCAGGGCCGCCAGGTGGTGCCGGCAAGGCTGGGAGGATTGACTGGCGGGGCCGGCGAGGCTGGGTGACTGAAGGGCAGGGCCGGCAAGGCTGGGTCCTCCTCGACCCTCCATGTAATATATATTTAGTTTTTACTAACTTTGCAAAATGTTGTAAGAAAAACGTTGGCTTGCTCAAAAGAGCTCCAAAACATCATAGATATAAAACCATAATTTGGTCTGTTAATATGTTCTTTTTCTGCATGAATATAGCTTATTTTACACCAAACCCACTTCTGGTGTTTCAAAAAGCGAAATGTTAGTCATCCTCATTGAACCTGGTTCCAATCAAAGATGGATTTCAGAGGATTTCTTCTGGCAACCCTACCAAATAATTTGTTAGCATAGAGATGTCATCTAATCATAGTTTTGGGAGACTTGGTGACCCCAAAATGTAACCAATTTCTGCAATTCTCCAACTATGAAGCTTGGAGATTTTTTCGTCACTTGAACCATCCTCATCACTGTTCTGTGCATAGAGCAAAACTAAAATGAAGGCAGTTTAAGCAATGCTCCAGTTGTTTTGTATGACCTTGATAGTGGATATTGGTATTTTCTGGCAGTGAGCTATCTTTTTATAGCCATTGACTTATTTCTGAAGGTGAACAAACTTTTGTTTGATTTTATGTGTTTTTGCTGGTCTTTCCCATGTTGATATATGGCTAAGGGAGTTAGCCTGTGTGTCTCGCATTTATGTCCCAGTAAAACAGGATGTCATGGATGACAACTTTATAGTTTCCAAAGACTTAGAGAAACTAAACAATGTAAAATCTTAATTGATATATTAACCCCTACAAATTTGTTCATAAGATCTTTTCGAGGTGCCAATGATTGCCACACATGTTTCTTAAAAAAATATTCATTTGTTGATTACAATGTTATTTTTCTTTGGAAAATGTTCAGTCAATTACAGATTAGAATCATTAGATTTTTTTTGTGAAATATCAAGCTTATCAAAAGCAATGACATTATTTCAAAGCCACTTTTGTTCTTTTTAGCTAGCTGGCTTAACCACCCATTTCTAGTAGGTTTTAATTTATTATTTTTGCCCTAGTACTCAGGGGACCCCAGGAGCAGTGGGCAATGCTGAGTTTCTCTAGTATCTTACTAATAGTTATTGATTTGTGTCTGACATTGGGAATATCATTTGAATGGTTTGTAAAGCATGTGTTAAGACCTGCAATGTATGTTGTCTAGAATGGCGTGTGGGTGCGACAGAGCTCATCTCCCACTGCGTATTAGAGCCCACACTGGAGTTAATAACTATGCCAAGGCAATGCCTCAGATGAGCAGTGTGCTATGACTCGACATGCAGAGCTTTACCAACCACTGTAAAAAAGATGCACCTGTTTCTTTCCTTTCCAAACAAGAAACCAGGCCAGCCTAGTTCAGCCGGCCTGCTATAGAAAGTGTTGCCCCGTTCGAGATCCAAACCCAGATCGCCCACGTGGAGGGCTGTGTCGTTAACCACTACACCACAGAGCTGGACATCTGGCAGGTGTCAGTATAGCCTCATGTCTACCCTGAACAAATCCTCTTTTGCCACTGGTCATTTCAACAGCTAATTGGCCATTTGTGAATGATATTGATACAGTTAAACCTCCACCACAAATAGTGTCTGTGAACGGTTTGGCATTTGCCACTGGCCATTTTAACAGTGTATTAGCCATTAATAAGCTTTCCCAGTATCTACTAACTTTTTTCTTTCATGGCATACTTAACGTCATACTTTTTTCTTTCATTTTGTGAAAGAAAAAACCCACAAATTAAATTAATAAATGTTGTTGCTCTCAATAGATTAAAACGTATGTCTTCAACGTGAAATACACTGTTGTTAACTACTACGCCACGGCATTAAACGTTTCCGCAGTTGCTACACACCACTGAGCATTGTGTTAAACTGACGTTTCTTATTAAATTTACCTCCAACATCATGTCGATGAACTGTATGGCTTTTGCCACTGGCCATTTAACAGCTTATTAGTAGGTTTATTTATGTAGCACAATTCATACATAGAAGCAATTTGATGTGCTTTACAGTGAAAAAAAAAGTACAAAATGAAATGGAATAAAACAGTCAGAATGTTACACTTCTCTATCTCAGCCATCTGGGGGACTGCATGAACTTCAACACCCCGGGATCTCAATCCTCACATTCCGATTCTAGGATGAAACGGTCAGTCCCTATGTGAGATAATCATTCCATCAATGTCTTACTTGGCTCTCTCCAGGGGGACATTTATGCCATGTCTGTACATGCATTTTATATTCACCCTAAATGAATTACAGTTGCCATAACTGTTTACTGTACCACTCCGGTATCTCAATCCTCGGGCTCCAGTACTTGGATAAACTCGTCAGTCCTTTTGTGAGAAAATACCCTACATTGATGTCTAAACAGCAGAACAAGAATGTGCATCATCCATCATCCAAAGATTGTAACATTTACACTGAGTATATTCTTCTGATAGCACCGGCACTTGCATTATGATTGGTAAAATATAGCAGAATATACATTTAATAACAAAATAAATCAAAAAGAGAAATATAAAATACAGCATAATAATAAAACATACAATAACAAATAGAATTAAACCAAATAAAACGTGATAAAAACACAGAAACATAGGAAGCTATAAAAGCTGTAAGACAGGGGTGTCAAACCGGTTCCATGGAGGGCCGAGTGTCTGCAGGTTTTTGCTCTCACCTTGTACTTGATTGATTAATTAGGTCACTCATTGGTTAGTTTCTACCCTCACCTGGTTGTTTAGGTCTGAACTGGGAACCAATTTAGAGGAAAAACCAAAAACCTGCAGACACTCGGCCCTCCGTGGAACCGGTTTGACACCCCTACTGTAAGACTAAACATACTAAAGGTATCCACTGTCTTCCTAGGAATATTCATTAGACTTGAGCAATTGCTAGTGAGACTGAAGATGAAGTTTTCCATGCAAGAAAAAGTCACAATATAACCGTATACAGTTACTATAACTTAACTACTCTATTGTGATGGTGATGTGACAGACAGCTCCGTCATCTCCCACTTTTCCTGTTTTTCCAACAGTCATTAACTCATCCCGGTCTCCTTCATTTGTCTTGTCTCCAATTGTCACTCACACCAGGTCCCAATTAGGTCATTAGTATGTGTTTAAATGTTTCTCCTCTGCTTTGCTAACCACTACGCTATTTAAAAAGGGGCACTCAGTCAGTCAGTCAGTCATTCAGAGAAATTAGCTCTTAGCCGACTCTGTTTGCGCAGTCCGGCAAAAAGTTGAAAAGGAAAGATTTGAGTGAGGAACAGAAGCATTCAATTTGTAGTGGTCTCTTAATTTGAATCATTTGTTCCTCACTCAAACCTTCCTTTTTGACTTTTTTTGGAGAGGAAAGAAGAAATCGGGAGCTGTATATTCACATATATCTTTAAAAGCTTTACTGGGCACTTTGATTATTTCTCCTGCAACTCTGTCTAGGAGATGAGTTGGTTCAGCTCTTCAGGTGACTGCTAAATTACACATACACAAACAGAAAAAATGAGGAAGAGAGGTACACTGTCACCAACACATATTGAAACTTAAAGTCTCTCACACACACAGACACAGACACACACACACACACACACACACAATAAGAGAGTGAGCCCTCTCTCCACAGAGACACAGCTGGATGCTCAGTCAACACACAAATAGTGTCAGCAGGGAGTGGAGCTCACCACAGTGAACATGAGACAGCGATGTAATGAGAGGAGACGGTTGTCGCTGTTTCGGTCCTAATAGTACATCTACATAACCAGGAAACATGAACTGACCAGGATAACATAGTGTGATATCCATCCTGATATCACTGTCTCCAATGATGGGGGTATTTTTTCATCTGAGGTTCTGGACAATTGCTTCTGTATGACACTGCCTCGTGTTGAACTGGCCTTAGTCTGATTTGTTAATGGTCATTGATTGACGAGTCTTGCTTCCATCTGTACACTTTCCCTGCACTATTTATAGTGCGCACACACACACACACACACACACACACACACACACACACAAGCACACACACACTGCTGCATTGCTTTCTCTGTACTCTGTTTTTCCCTTCCTCTTATTCTCTTTCTCTCATGTATTCTCCCTTCACCAATCCCATTTTGTTTTCTCCTCTCTGATGACATGTTGTCTTTTAGGGTCTGTTTTTCACTACTGAGCACTGTTATCTCCATTTTTATCTTAAAATATCCTACTCACCCACAGCCAGAAAGACGCCACTTTGACCATGCTATGAATTACATGCATTCTTTTTTTTACATATGAAAGGTACGCTAAGGTAATTGCCGTAACAAAGCAATAATATTTTTTTCCTGCAGGGGACCTAGTCATTTCTGTCCACTTCAACATAGTATCAGCGGCTCAATATTTTTACCCGCTACATTCGCATGCAGTGACCTGGAAGTCCTGGAGCAGAACGCTCACTGTGGTGAACCAATCAAACTGCACACGTTTAAATTAAGTTTCACTACCTTGCTTGTTGCCATTCCTGGACTCGAAAATCGATTCTAAAATCGTTGCTGTACGAACTGGCATGTTTACCGGGTGTACATATTTTCTTATATATTGCATCTGAAAATATCTCCAAATTGTGTCGTAGCTACATGCTTCATTTTCGCCCAGATCTAGGCTATTTCGTAGCTATTTAGCCAACGCTTTTTGATATTACAAGATGGTGTAAGCCAACAAATGATAGAACACACTTGCTGTCACTGGTCTTACGTGCACCGGCACTCTGTCCATAACGGGACAATAGAGTTCTACTCATTATTTTCTGATAAAAAAAACATAAATAACTGCAAAAGTTAACAACACAAATCAATTGAATAATACAGTTGTATTCATGCACATAACACTAGTAATTCTAGTTATTAAACCAGTGCATTGTTTGCAGCTGTACTGTAACTATTTAGCATGAGACGACCATGCAGGGTACTACACCAATACAATAACATTATATATTAATTGATTTATTTCTGAAAGCATGACTACCAAAGTTAACATAAAACTGTGTAATTATAGAGCATTTCATTCATGGCCGAATACATTAGAACAGGCTAAATATTACGCACTTGTTCTAGTACAGCTAGCTAACTAGGTATGATAATGGTTAAGACCAACCAGTATAACGGGATAAATTATTTGACTAGCCTATGTCAAAATGGCTGGGGGTTTTCACACCGAGAAGCAGCAAAGCTGCCGCCTCAATTGTTTTCTGTGTGTGCACTCCTGTAGACTTGCCTCACCCCAACCGCAGTGACGCGAAGAGACTGTGTCTGCTGTCCACGTGAGCGCCCACAATATTTGGCTTTGCCTCCGAAGTTGAACACATTCAACTTCACTAGACACCAGCAAAACATCTTGGGATGGGGAAACATTCGCGCAAGACTTGATCCCTAAGCTAATATTTGCTTTACATATTTAACGAGGTATATAGCACAGATGATGACAGATCATGACAGCATGGAACTGTGCGGCTAAATCCCAGGCGTTTCATTGACCGTCCACTGCTGCCTTTTCTTGTCTCCATTGCTCTGCCTTCCGCCAGCGAAAAATAAACATAGCACAAAAAGGAAAGGCTTTACCACCTGCATTTCTCTAAAAAAACGGAGACCAAATACACATTACCAAATTATTTTTGGAAACATAACAAAACAATCCTGTAATTATTATCTGAAAGGGATCTTTGTTTTTATGAGAATTGGGAGTCTCTCAGAGACAACATAGGGAATATCCACACTTGAGTACAATATGAAATGGTTTTGAGTTATACAGTAGGCATCCAAAGTTCACTAACTACTTTATTCTACCAAATTCCATTGATTGTTTTGCCGCTGTGTGATAGTGATTGGGCTTTTGGTGGACACAGGATCTGCAAGCTCAGCAGTATTGCCCCCCGACAACACCATGACCCAAAAACCTCTACATTTCTCCCTGCTCTCCAGTCAGCCAATGACTGAAATGCTGATGTCATCTTTCTTCTCAAAATCTGCCACTAGGTATTAGAGGTCAACTTTTCCATCTCACTTTGTTCTCCAGTAGCATTTGCAACTATCGTAAGTGTTAAATTGGCGTAAAAAACATCAGTAGACTGAGGCTCTGGGTTAGTGTCTGCATGAATGTTCATATGTGGTAGTACCTGCTGCTGTGTTAAGTAAGCAGGAAGTTAGTCTACCCTGGTTTGGTGTGACAGCACTGCTATGGTGCAAACACTAGTCTCATAGTCGCTTCACTCAAAGAATCAAAACTGTCACATTAGTCACTTTTCGCCTTCACACTCCAGGATTTGAGATGTCAAACATACAAACTTGCAGACATGTGTGTGCAACAGATGCACACATACATAGATACACAGACACTGGTTAGTGTAGTGGACATTATTAATTTGTTCATTAGTAGGTGTCATTCAATTGGCTTGATTAATGTGCAAGTGGCCAACACAATACAAGGTGCTCATTCATAGCACCAAGCTGACCACCACAGACAAGGTTTCAGGGGGGAGGTATCGTCGGCAGGGATTTCCTTTCTCAACATAATCTAGCAATTCCTTCAGTCGGCCCAGGCACCTGAATTGCTGACTGAGGTGGTCAGGTGAGTCAGAGTGTGTTCACATGCTTTGACCTATGTGGCTTCCTGGTTGAAAGAAAAGTGTTGACAAAAGTAGAATGCGTTGGCACATATATATATATGAACAGAGCTGGATGTTTACACTGCTGGACCACTGCTGGACCTGTGAGGATATGCAGTCGCAAACTACTAAAACCATAGACAGGGAGGCATATATCATCACTAGGATTGCAATGTAGGCAGAAAGCAATTTGGCTAATAGAAATTGTGGAAGGTTATCAATATTACGGGAGGGTCGTGGCTATTGATCCAAGTCATTATTTATCACTCAACACTGATCAAAAGACAACTTAAAACCAAACATATCTGACTGCATACTCAGAGATAAAGAAGAAACCTTTTAATTGGATATGAATGTGTAACAGAGGAGTCCAGACATTAACTCTCAATAGATATTTATTTCTGTAGACATCAGTGCTAGGTGCAAATAGTGTGTATAAACTGGGAGCACATACAGCACACACACACACACACACACACACACAGGTAATTACAAAAATGCGAAAACACATACTGGACAGTCAACCTTGGCCATAGAAACAACAAATTATACATTGGTTTATACATTGGTAAGCTGTTCATAGCTAGCTTCCATCGCACGTACATCTACACACATATACATACATTCACAATATAGCCAAAAGTATGTGGACACCTGACCATCAAACCTATGAGCTTGTTGGACATCTCATTCCAAAATCCTGGGCATTAATATGGAGCTGTAAACCCCCCATCCCCTGCAGCTATAATACTCACCACTGTTCTGGGAAGGCTTTCCACAGCATTTTGAATTGTTTCTGTTGGAATCTATACCCATTCAGCCAAAAGAGAGTTTGTAAAGTCTGGCACTGATGTTGGACGAGGAGGCCAGACTCGCAATCATCATTCATCCCGAAAGGTTCAGTGGGGTTGAGGTTAAGGCCTGGTGTAGGTCACTTGAGTTTGTACACCCCAACCTCGTCAAACCATGTCTCTATGGACCCCGATTTTTGAACAGGGACACAGTCATGCTGGAAGAGGAAAGGGCCTTCCCCAAACTGTTGCCACAAAGTTGGAAGAAACCAACTGTCTAAAATATCTTTGTATCCTGTAGCAAAAGGATGATCCTTCACTGGAACTAAGGGGCCAAGTCCAAACTCTGAAACACCCTTATAACTCCTCCACCAACCTTACAGTAGGCACGAGGCATTCCAGCAGGTAGCGTTCACCAGGCATCCCCCAGACCCAAATTCATTCATCAGACTGCCAGATAGTGAAGTGTGATTCATCACTCCAGAGAACACATTCCCACTGCTCCAGAGTCCATTCCCACCGATGCTTGGCATTGCTCATGTTAATGTGAGGCTTGCGTACAGCTTCTTGGCCATGGAAACTCATTTCGTGAAGCTTCTGACGCACAGTTCTTGTGCTGATGTTGCTTCCAGTGGGAGTTTGGAACTGCAACAGATGATAGGGGATATTTCCTGTACGCACTATACGCTTCAGCACTCAGCTGCCCCACTCTGTGAGTTTGTGTGGTCTACCATTTTGTTGGGCGGTTGTTGCACTTTGACGCCCCCACTTCATAATCAGAGCACTTACAGTTGACCAGGGCAGATGTAGTAGGGCAGGAATATTACGAACTTAGTTGTGTCAAAGATGGAATCCTATTACAGTGCCACGATTAAAGTCAAAGAGCTCTTCAGTATGACCCATTGTACTGACAATGTTTGTATATAGACTTCATGGTTATGTGCTGGATTTTATGTACACGTGAGCGATGGCTGTGGCTGTAACATCTGAACTCAGTAATTAGTAAAGGTGTTCACAATCTTTTGGACATAACGTTTGCATACACATATACAACTACACATTCTGGTAGAAACCAAACTGCATGTATACACACGTACACATTCACAGTTGGATGGAATGATTGGAATGGACTTTAATATTTCCTGTTGTCTCTTCCAGGATTGGCTGAGTAAGTTTGGGTACCTTCCACCCCCTGACCCGGTGACCGGACAGCTGCAGACCAAGGAGGCGCTGACCAAAGCCATCAAAGCCATGCAGAAGTTTGGAGGACTTGAAGAGACTGGGGTGCTAGGTGTGTGTGCTCAGGTTTCATTCTATTCATTACAGAAAGAATGTAATCAATCAGTGGAAAATGTTAAACATTTTGAAATGTAACACTTTATTTTTAATCCCAAAAGTAACTAACCCTTCCCTTAAACTTTACCCTATCCATAAACTTAAACCTCACCCTAAACCTTATTCTAAACCTAACCCTAACTGTAACGAGCTGTTCCTTATAAATAGATAGTATAAATAGAATGTTGGTTGATAGTATTACTCTAGATTGTATAGTATTATCTATAGACACTGTAGAACATCTACAGTTGGACATTTGGGACTCTAAAAAAAGTGTAACCTTTTTTGCTTGTCCCCATTAGTATAGCAAGATTTGTGTGTGATAAAACGCTTTTAATCTATTAAAACGTTTTGGTTTTAATAAAAGCACATTTATGACAATATAAATGTGTACAACTATGGATTTGAATGTTTCTGTTCCACTGCTCAGATATAGCCACCCTGGGTCTAATGAAGACACCAAGGTGTTCCCTCCCAGACCTGTCCGAGACAGAGATGGCAGTGGGCCGCAAGAGACGAGCCCTGACACAGCAGAACAAGTGGACCAAGAGACACCTCTCCTGGAGGTAGAGTACCACTGCAATATACTAAACACAGATGACCACAATATGAGGCTGACTGGGGTGGAAATGTATCTTAAGGCAGGAAACATAAACGCCAGCTCACAATACAGTACTGCAGGGCTTGGCATCAGGCAGCCCACCGACCAAATCCAGTCCTCTTGTGACCATTTTATTTCTACAATACAAAAAAAATGTTAAAAACCACAATTAATTCAGCTAACATAATGTTGTGGGGAAATCTGTTCCCAAGTATTCTGACAAATTGAATAACACTCTGTGTCACGCACATGCCATCACCCGCTGCCTAAATGTCACACCAACACCCCCAAAAGGAGAAAGCAGGTTCCGGAAACTTCCAGTCCAGTGCCTGCATGGCTTCCTCCCAACAGAACCTTTCCAAAAACTAAAAAAACACCCGTAGAGCAGGCTGGGGGAGAGACCTGTGAAAACGTAAGAGGACAAGAAGTAGTATGTTGCCAAGCCACGCTTCCCTTAAAACTGCTTTGCCCCAACAATACAAGAGCCGGAGCAGATAGCAAGAAGAACAAGAGTAGGCCACCCCAGAGAGAAACTGCCACCGCTAGAGAGCAGTTTATCTGATTCAGATGTTTCCCTCCCCACCTTTTTATTTCATCAAGACGCCCTCCAAGGCCCTGAACACCTGCAACATGTTCGTTCCCTGTGTCTCTACACGTTATAATACATTGTGGATGTCTCTAAATGTAATCCAAGTATAAAATCATTGTTGCTATCATAGTCAGTGTCTTTTTATGTTAAGTTCTGGTCAATTTGCAGTGTTCCAGTACCTTTCAGAAAGAATATAAGGATTTGCTGGCCCCCTGTGACAGTTATCGGCCTGTGATTGAATCTGGTTGCCTACACTTGCAGAAGTGTAATCCATGGCTAATGGTGCACATGGTTTTGAGCGTGTATGCTGGATGTGAGAGGAGGAGATTTTGGGAGTTGTTAATACATTGCATACTTGCTTTCTCCCCCGCTCAGAAAACTCTGCATGTGGATCTCTGTGCCGAGCTGCAGTTGGAAATGTACACATGCCGGCCAGGCTCACGCGGAGGCAGAAACCATTACTGCACTGCCCGTTGTAATAGATGGTTGCACTTTTAATTGTCCATTGATTTGCTAGTTTAAAGCGGCCGTAGTGTCATGGTAGAGGTCATGGAAAGAGCCATATGGCTGATATATTGAAAGTAAATAGTGCATTGTATGCATACTGTATGTGTCTGTAACAGTGGGTTGACAGCAGCTCGCAACATCTGTCGGATGTACGTCAAACCAAGCATAGAGTGGGGGAGTAGAGGAACATATGGCCTGCCTTTGTGGGGATTTAAGCATGCTCTGAAACAGAACCAGAAAGAGCTGGAGGTAGATTGGACAGTGAGCTTCTGTAAGCTGTTTTTTGTCAACGGGTGAGAGTGTGTTCATGAGTTGGATAGATGGATTTTAATGTTGTTGACAGCTACATGCCTTTATCCGTTCCTGTGCGTAAATACACAAGCACTGTTGTAGTGTAACCCCAAAACTGGGGCTTGAAATTGTTTCATTTTTTTGTGCTTGATGTCAAAGTATAAGCTGCGTGTCTTGTGAAACAACATTGTGGAACAGAGATCACGGTAAATCCAAGAATAATGTCTTGATGTCATGAGTCTCGCTATTGGTCAGTATAGCGGTGTATAAATTACCACAATGGGCCGATTTCAGACCTGAAAGACATAAGGAGGAATATTGATTGGCTTGTGAGACCAGGGGTTGGTCTCTTAGCCCTTTATTACACAGACTCAGCAGACAGCCTACTGCTCATTAACGGCTATATTAATCACCTAAACAAAACGCTGTAGAAAGCAGAGCCACCTCCGTGTGTCTTTCTGTGTCCGCATTTCTACAGCAATAATTCACTTCTCTCTATTGTTTGTCTAGCCTGGCTGTCCGTCTGGCTGTTTGTCTGGTCTGGCCGGCTGTTTGTCTGTCTGTGTTTCTGGTGGTAACATGCAGCAGTGGAGGAAAAAGAAACTCATGATAAGCATCAGTTACTGTTTCAGCATGACCTTACTGTACCTATTACATTTCTGTATCGGCTGCCTTTCACTCCAAGATGCAGTCCAGAGTTGTTGTATTATTTCAACCAGTAGTTCTACGTGTTGATGAGCCGCATGTCTTTACTGTGTACCATGTTGTTTATCTGTGTTCTACATCACCCATTTCTATGATATGTTACAGCCAAAACATTTCTGTCAGAAACATTGGTAACACTTATTGGTTTGTCCATGAGGCACAATGCATAATATGGCATTATACTGTACATTTACTCATAATGCAATATAGTATTACAGTAGAAGCGTGGTTATAGACAATCGTCAAGACTCATGAAGATGAATCATTTGGAATTCCAGTGCTCTTAATGCTTTAGTAATATGCTCCAAATCCCTTGCAGTACCAGTCACAGATTGACACTTACCAATTCATAATGTACAGCAACACAGTGCTTCATAAATGATGTTGTTTCTCCAGGATCATACAACATTATAATCATTAGTGTGATTCATTTAGTCTGTTGAGTAGCACATCATTATGACTTCATTTTATATATATATATATATATATATATATATATAGATGCATTGTTATTTTATTGTAGACTTTTGTGGCAGTTTGTTATGTTACTCAACTTGTTGAAGAAAGCAATGTGAGAAAGTGCTTTATGTTGTGTTATTTTGAAATATGCATCCAATCTAACTTCACTGTCAGCAGACAATGACGACTTCATAATATCATAGTAACATATGGTGTGTTGTATCTGCATTTTATCACTTTGCCTAAAGCAATGAAATATGACAGGACTCTATAGTGGCTTATATGTATGCTATAACACACCATGACAAAGATTATAATGCAATAATAATTATGTTCTGCACGTTGACAAAAACATTAGAAATGAATCATGCTGATGATCATAATAAAGCTCTATGATCCTTGGGGAAAATTCCACTAGCAAACATGAAGCACTATGTTGCTTTACATTATGAGTGATTATAAGTGATATAATATATTATGATTATATAGCATACAGAATTATGTCCATGAGGCTTAATGATAGTATTTAATGCTTATACTACATTATTACTGCATTATATTACATTATGAGTACATGTATAATGCTGTAAAATGCACTACGCATAACGTTGAATAAGGTTTTACCAAAAAGTCTTCTTTATGTGGGGGGCAATTTGTATGATTTGTTCCAAATTTGGTGTGCCGAAGAACCCAGAATGCATATTTAATGAGTGCAGTGGAGCTGGGTATTTCCAGTAGTTTCCAGGCAAGTGATACAGCATAAGTCAGTCAATTCGCTGTTTGAAACAAAGGGCAGACCGAAACCACCTGATAAACACATATCACATGATCATTATAAGGAAGCTGGCTGATCCAATGATAAGGAGAGTCATACCAATAAGAAAGGTGATTCACATCGATTCCACAACTGCCCCGTGCTGTTCCCATTACTCGGGCTGGGACTGCCTGCTGAGAAGGTCACTTTAACAGGGAGAGTGCAATCAGTCCTGACAAGGGGTTAACAGTGGCTTTATGCATGAAGCCAGTGTTCAGGCCCTTTGTCATGCTCCCTCCAAGTGGCAGTCCTTGCATTGTCTGGGCTAGAGGAGGGTAATGCAGACAGAATATTCCTTGCAGAATTGCGATTTAGCAACTCCTTGCAGTAGGTTGGGGGCCTGCACGCTGCCTGATGTACTTAAATACTCACTTGAAGGTGCCATTTCGGGTGACAAATAAATAATGTATGGATATACAGTTGCATTTTGGAAACCAAAAAGGCTTTCGTGTTTGGGTGAGGGGATAGGATAGGAGAAGTAGGGTGTAATGTTTCTGGTCCCCACAAGTATGGAAAAACAAACGTGTGTGTTTGTATGTACGCAAGCCTGCCCGTGTGCACATGTGTGTGAGCAAATCAGGGGACAAAATTTGTGTGTGTGTGTGTGTGTGTGTGTGTGTGTGCATGTGTGAATCCGTTGAGAGAAAAGGCCAGCTCATTTCCAGTCTGAGCCAAGGTGTCACGGGAGGTAAATCCTGCTGAGATATTTAAGTGGGAAAGAGAAAAATGACTTAGTTTCAGCGTGCTTCTTTTTCCTCCTCTTAATCTGAGCAATCAGACTTTGAGAGGTAGTGCAGAAGCTGTGACTGGACTTGCAAATTAAAAGTCAACATTTCAGTTGGTATTGGGGTCTGTGCAGTGGCTGGCAGGCAGGGCTCAGTGTATATCCAGCTCAGATCAGAGCCACAGACTGCTAATCCCAGTACCCACACGCCTAATGGTGAGCCCTGAAGAAAGACTTCCACCGAATGAAGGTACTCATTGCTCAGAAATCCTGCCATAGGCTAATTGAGGAAGATGGGGAAATGATGCAAGAACTAAGCGGCTTTGATCAGAGCCTTTGTAGCTTACCGATGATCTAGGTGACCCTCAAAACGTGTTTGCGATGTTCCCTATCTAGGGTTGAGTGTGCAGCAGCACTTCGATTTTGTTCAGTAGAGTAAAGCCTGTGTGTAGTGTGTGTGGGCCGGCAGGTGCTGTGTGGGTAGAGTACTCCCTCTTCCGAAATTCAACTAAACTCTTTATGTCAAGCCACCACAGCTCAGGGTCAGTGATCCCTTTGTGTATCATAACCTTTTTTCCTCACAAGGCATTGCAGCAGTCACAAACACAGACATGCACACAGATCGCCTTCAGTTGCCCTGCACTGTCATCCCTGGCAATGATGTGACTCCATAATGGGTCCAAAGTGACTCATCCAGGCTAGTGTCAGAGTCTGAGCAGGGCCTGTGGGGAAAACCGCAGTCTATAACACTGAAAGGTTACCTCACTGTCTCTGTTGAAAGTTTCAGAACCACAGAAATAGAAGTAATTCTATGGTCTAAATCTCCCAAGGTTTCATCATCTATTATTCAACCCCAATTGTACTTCCCAAAATACCTTCCATGTAGAAAAGGTTTGTGCTGTTCATTTTTTCATTGCGCATTTACTGTAAACGTAAAATTCAACTTTCTGAATTTTACAAAGAATTAATACATTAATATGGTTTATTTGTATGTTTATGAAACACTAGCTAGACTTTCCCAAACGAGGGGTTGCAAACATGTGGGTTTTAGGCCATGAGATGAACGGGGGAGAACATATTTAGTAACACTCTATTCAAAGGCCATATGTGTAACACATTATACAGCATTATACATGTACTCATAAAGCAATATAATACAGTAATAATGCAGTATAAGCATTGTTATAGGCAATCCTAAAGACTCATGAAGACTTGTGATGTTGTATACAAATATTCATCATGCATTATATGCTTAATTATAATGAACAATAATGTACAGAAGCATAGCACTTCACAATTACAGGGAAATCTTTCCTCAAGGATCATACAGCACTGTGATTCATGTCAATGAGCAGCAAATCAGCAATCACTATTAGTCCATCATAATCTTTTTCATTGTGTGTTATAGCATAACTATAAGCCACTTGAATAGATTTATGGTGTATTCATAGTTTTATAATTTATCCAGAATAAGCACATCATTGTGTTATAGATTGATAGTGACTAGTTTAATCCTTTAAGAGAATGAAAACCATGACAGAGAAGGGTTTTCCTTTTCGAGGGCATATCAAATAGCACCATTTCTATTTAAAGAGAGTATTCTTTGAATACAGGTGCATTTTTGAGGCAGTCAACAAGAGCCTGTTCTCTGCCCATCACATTGTTGGAGGGCCAATGACCACTTTATAAAGTTAAAGTAATGTCTTAAGGTGTATAATGCTTGTGGGATTAGACATGTCATCACTTTACCTAAAGCAATCAAAGTTGACTAGTGGCATATAGTTACGCTATAACACACCTTGAAAAAGATTATGATGCACTAATAGTGATTGCTGATTTGGTGCTCATTGACCCCATGTTCTGGATGAATCACAGTGCTGTATGATTCATATTTCCCTGTAATTGTGAAGTCTATAACTATGCTTATAATACATTATTACTGTATTATATTGCATTATGAGTACATGCATAAAGCTGTATATGGCGTTATGCATGTGGCGTTTAAAAAAGTGTCAGCAAATAGGTATTTGTACATAGAAAAGGGGTTATGTGAGCAGTTGTATTAAATTTAGTGTTTTCTGTTTTCTTACAAATGTCACTTTTGAATGGTTTAAGCTACAAAATTGGTAGAAAACCTCTTACTACACTGTAAACAGCACTAGGCTGTAAATCACAAAGGGAGACAGAGCATCATTATTCAATAAAATGTCAGTTTCTATACGGAAGATTACACAAAAGGAATGCCTGATCATATTTAATGCATATCAAATCAAAATTCCTTTGCTTTTTTGTTTTATTTAAATATTTTTATATAACAGTCTAAAACAAATTCTGATTGAATGTCGTAACTCAAATACAGAAGATAAAACGTAAAAATAAACAAGAGAGGAAATCAGGCAAGCCTTGTCCAGCAGGCCCATTATTAGAAGGGATGGATGTTTTACCCTCACTGAATTCAAACCTGTGACTCCCATGTGAGAGGCTACACCTTCAACCACTACGCCACGACACTAGATGTAAGTGGAGTGATAGCCTCTCCACATTAGATCATTAACATGCCAAGTTTGAATATTTAGCTAAACACCATTATGCAATGTTAAACTGACTAACATTTTTATGAAGTTTACTTCCACCACCAATAGCATCTATGAACTGTATGGCTTTTGCCACTGACCGTTTTAACAGCTTATTAGCCAGTAATGGGTTTACAAGCATCTGCTAACTTAACTATTTGGAATAGTCATAAGAACTGAGCAATTGCTAGCAAGACTGAAGATGAACTTTACACTGCCAGAGCTATTTAATTTCAAGAAACAACAATGTTAATTTTTCTTTCATCGTCAATGACATTGTTACTATAACTATCAATATAGTTGACAATAACTTACTTCTTTGTGAAAGTGAAAAAGACGAGAGAATCCTGGAAACCCCTTCTCTTTTACTGTCAAAGGGGTTGTAATCTAGCCTATATTACCTGAAAATGCATGCATGGATGCGTACTACAAAAATCCAGCAGAAATCGTTGCAATATGACCATAAACAATTTTATTTTAGGCTTACTATAGCGTAGCTGCTTGAGGTTGTATCTATCCTGAACAGATCTTAATGTATAATTAATTTTGTGCTAATTCATTTCATGGCACCACAACAACCCATAAACAGTTTTATTTTAGGCGTCCTATAACGGAACTACTGAAGGTTTTACCGCGAAAAGTTTTTGACTATCCTGAACAAATCCTAATGCATTATTTGCTTTGACTTCCTCGAGGCTCAAACACTGGTCCCCTGTGAGTCTGCATCTTTAACCACTACGCTATTTAACAAGGGGCAGTCTGTCACTCAGTCAGTCACTCAGTCAGTCACCCAATAAGAGTCAATTGCTCTCTTTGGCCAGCTCCGCTTACTTGGTCCGGCAAAAAGTAGATAACAAAATGGGGTCATGGGCCAAAAAAGCTTAGAAACACCTGCACTAGCTACTGGTACAACGATCAATATGAGAATCGTTTCCTGCTTAGTTAATGTAGAAAGTCACTATAGATTGTTCACCTGATGTGTTTTCGTCTTGCAAAGAACATCTTTGCACGGTTAGACAAATATTTTAAGTTGTTCCAAGTTTTCTTTTTATTTTTAAAACCACTGAAATTTTAGGAGATATTTGTTCCCGTAAATTAATAATATCGACAGGCAAGGTTAATTTAAGAATCAGTTTTTCACAACATTCACGTGTTTAGGATTCTAACAATTGCTATTCATGCACACACAGTCCATGTAAAGCATGGACTAAAATGCCCCGCTGGGTAAAGACATTTGTTCAGCATATCCATCATATTCCCTACTTAATAATATTCCTGTGCAGCCTTCATGACCATGATGGGCAATGTATTTTTCATGTACCTGCTCAGATAGCAGACGCAAACACTGCCTGTGTCATGGGATTCCAGGGCTCATCTGTGATGCTTGGTATACTGCATCTGACCTTGGCTGTTATTACTACCGACCCACAACCACCACCACCACATCTCCCTCCACCTTTCCCCCACTCCCTGACTTCACCTCCAGTGCCGTTAAGAGCTGCTAAGCATCTGAACTATGTATGGAGTCCTGCTGCCATCTCCATAGCAAACAGCTACTGACCTTGGCCAAGAGTATCTACGTGAGCCTAGTTGCTATGCTACGGCAGCCTAATCACCTGTAATAATGCTATTGTGTTTAGTCTGGGGTTGGTACAGGAGAATGTAATAGCCCTGGTCTATTTTTTATAACAGACATTCAGCCTGGCAACACATGGACAATGAACGTGACAACATCACAGCACAGGGGCAACACAACAAAAGGAGAATATAAACGGCAGCTGTTGTCAAAGGGTGTGCCCACCTCCAGCCTGCCTCAAGCTGCCAACAGAGCAAAGCAGATTTTCCAAGGAAAAGACCATACCTGCTGGACACACCTACAGCCAAATCCCCTGATTGGAGAATTTGAGTGAAAACTACATTTAACTTATTTATTATGCAAACAATATAATTTCATGAGGATTATGATATTTCTACTTAAAGCTATTCATTTGGTGAAGTTCATGCTATTTGGATTGCTGCTTCTGTCAGAGGGCGTGCCCACCCCCATCTATCCTGAGCTGCCCAGCAGGGCCCAACCCCCACTCTTGGTAAAAAAGTATTTCTTTATGGCTGAGAAAAATCCAAGTGTGGCCCAGTGGGAATTTCTGGGAAGAACAAGCACCACCTGGCAGTCATGGAAGCAAGCGCATATATAACCAAGTTTTTGTTTTACATAAGGATTTACTGTTAGATGGTCTCCCATGGCTTCAGAGCTCCAGAGTAGCTCAGTTGGTTGTACTTAGCAAATGTATTTCCAGGGTTGTGGGTTTGATTCCCGTAGGCGGCCAGAAAGTTTACAAATGTATATACCTACTGAAGGAAGTTCCTCTGGATAAGGGGCTGCTAATTACTTTAATGTTAGATGTCCAAGTACTTATATACTTAGCATATTTCTTTTTCTAAATGTAAAAGGCCATGTACCGAAAATATATGTTCACAAGTTTCTTGTATTTGAATTTGAGCAGCATCATTGACAAACTTCTGCCTAGTAATAGAAAGTGATACATTTTCCGTTTACATTACTGATGATTTGGCCAACATAGTCTCTTTTATGTTTGTGGCAACGCTGCCATATGCATTTATAAAAACTTGATTCACAGCTTGTGATGTAATTTCATTTATAATTTACAATGTCATTATAACTTTCCTATACAATCTCTCCACAAAAGCAGGTGTATCCTCTTTTAATCCTATGGTGTTTAGCCAGATTATTTTCCAATCATTAAGTTTCACAGAGAAGAAGCACATCCATCTAGCTTAGTGATTTATGTTCCGGTACAGGAGAACTCATTCTTACTCGTACGTCAATAGCTGCTGTAGCTAGTTTGGAGTGAAGTAAAAAGTTAAAAAGTAAACACCAAACTGTTCTTTCTAGAGCACGCTTGCATGTTTGCAATTTGTATTTGATTGGCTGATTCCAAGGGATGGGTAGTTGTATAAACCTGGACAGTGCTGCTTAAATATCAGTCTGTGAGTTGCATTACAGGACACCTGGGTTCTTTGTGCACTTCGATCTAGTCGTTGAGATATACAAGCACATTGACTACTATCCACCCATTTTAATGCAAGACTGCAACTTAACAAATGAGTCCCAGTCAGTATTATAGTACACTTTTAGCCATGGTCTCAGTTGTGTGGCTCCTTGCGTTGCTTAAGCTATAGCAGGTGAAATTTAAATAAATTTTCTATCAATGTGCTGTGTTCCTGTGTATCTGTATGGAGTGGTCAAATAGCCCTCATAGGAGAGAGATTAGGGGTTGTGAGTGGCACTGGCCTCCCAGTAACCCTCTGTAGGGTCTGGACAAACAAACACACACACACACACACACAGATGAGAGTGAGTGATAGAGGGCTAGGAAATAGAGAGGATTTAGAGGGAAGGGTAGAGAGAGGACGAATGTTTGACTGCCTCACTGTGTATTCAAATCCTATTACTGCCGCAGCAGAGGGAGGGCAGAGATAGGAAGAGGAGAGAGCGATGGAGACAGGCAAGTGAGGAGAGTGCCTTGAAAGCTATTCCTGACAGCTCATTTTCTGTCTTTCCCCTCTCTCATCACTCCGCAAGTCTGCAACTAAGTTCAAAGATGTTGATGCTTTCGGACGCTACGGTCAATCCGTTTTTCACTGCAAGGGCTCACCAAGCCATGAAATGGAAAAGAGGATACAATCAGTGGGCATCTGCAAACAAGCCCTGTAGTCAAGCATGAACAGACAATCTTTTGCCATCCGCTAACATTTTGTTGACCAGTGAATGCAGCTCTGCCAGTGTGCATGTGTTTAAACCGTTTCGCTCTCTTCATGTTCCCCCTCTCCCATCCTCTTCGGCTTCTGTACCAACTTTCATCTACACCCTCTCAACTACTCTCGTCCTCTGCTACTTGCCCTGTTCTTCCACTTTGTCCCTTCTCTTCTCTCCTGATCTCCAGGATACGGACGTACCCAAAAGAGTCTTCCCTGTTGGGTCGAGACACTGTACGAGCTCTCATGTACTACGCCCTCAAAGTCTGGAGTGACATTTCGCCCCTCAACTTCCATGAAGTTGCGGGCAACGATGCCGACATCCAGATCGACTTCACCAAGGCTGACCACAACGACGGATACCCCTTTGATGGCCCAGGGGGCACTGTGGCACATGCCTTCTTCCCTGGTGAGAGGTTCACTGCAGGAGACACACATTTTGATGATGATGAGGCCTGGACATTCAGATCTCCAGGTGAGTGCTTGGTGGTATATTGAGCCTTCAGTGACAAGCATCTGTTGTCAAATATACAGTGTATTTTATGATTTATAATGTTAATTGCTACATTCTAGTCTTTTGTATGAATTACTTTACTATTTGCGTGTGTGTGTGGGTGTGTGTGTTCCAGTGACCGACCTCTCCAGCCGTGGTCAGTCCAACTAGTTGCTCCCAGACACACTCTCATTAATCATTATGTCTGGGTACTGCAGCTCAGCTACCCACTACATTCTTTTCCTTCAATGTGCCCTGCCCATTCCCTTCCTTACCATCTTCTAGACAACGTACTGGCTTTTTTGCTATGTCCTAACCTGACCTTCCTTCTTTGGACAGAAGGAGGGAAATGATGGCGTGTGAGCACAGATCATTTTGGAAATAATTAGATTTTCTTGCACAAATGGGATAAGAGAGTGGGAGATATACCCACCCTTGTTGAAACTGAAACAGAACTTAACCTAAGCTAACATTTTCTAGAGCACTGAACCAGTAAAAATGTTTTGTGCTTGACTTGTGCATATGCTCCACTATAAAGTAAAGTAGTCTAGCCAATCCAAGCCAAGATTCACACATGCTGGAAAAAAGGTTGTGTGTGGCAAAAGTATCCTGGGGTCTCGAGGACCCAGAGAAAAGGAAGCAGGACACAGACCCAGGAAGATCAAATAACTTTTAAAAGGACTAAGACATAATACGACTAAAACAAGACATGAACAGAACAATGTTATTAAAAGGAATGGAATTCAAAACAATGACCAGGTACACTGGGGAAGAAGGAATCTAAATAGGAACAGTGAGGAAGAACAGAGGTGAGGGCAGTACAAACAAGCAGGTGTCTTTGCCCAAAATGAGGGTGAGAGGGCGTTGGATGTCACGGGCACAGCAGGCCTACAGTGCCAGGATGTGTTCATTTGTGATTGTATTGTCTCTAACCTAACTAAGCGGCCTAAGATGGGGAACTGCTGGAGTTTTGGGGGAGAACAGACCATTTGAAGTGACCATTTGAAGTGTCGCCACCATAGTTTGTCCTTTCATCAATCAGTATTATTTGCTTTACTTGTGCTGACTGTAGTCTGTTTTATCTCCACCTTGTTCTTGTATAGGCCTAGCCAGTGTATCCTTGGTTTTGTGTTTTCACAGGGAATTTTATTTTTGTTTTGTAAGGTCCCGGAACAGAAGATTTTGTTCACAATTTCAAGGATTATATGTTTGTCTACCTGCTCTGACTGTATTAAAAGAAAGGAGGAGAATAAGGAAAATGCAGCTCCTTCAAGACATTATTGAACTTCATTTTTGTCTTTGGTCTGTTATTTTAACAGTCCTGCTTTTCTTTATGATGACGGTATACTCAATCCGTCACAGTTGATTAAAACTAAATGAAGATGGAATATTCAATGAATAGCAATGGAAAATGGTGGGTATGCTGTGATTCCAATTTGTTTACCTGCCGCTTGTCTGTGAATCCAGTCTACACGCTGCTGTTACACTTTGAGATTAGGATGCGCTGTTCCAAATTGTGGGAAATTGGGAACGTTTCTACTCTGTTCCTTATCTTCCTCACCACACCCTCTGTAAAGATACACTTTATCAGGTAAAACACACAACGGCTGAATGAAATCTCAGAACACAAAGTTTACTATTAAAGACCCTACGGGCCTGAATCAATTCACGCCTACAAAGACAGACCACAATCATGTCACAGTTGAGAATATTAACTTTGTCTGATTATTCTACACACATCATTACGTCGTTTGTACCACAGGCACCAAGGCAGATGACCAGGCAATCAATGGTAGACCAGACAATCACTGATACAAGACTGACGGCTGTGGTATCAGTCTGAAGCTCTTGTTCTCCTAAATAGCCGGAGGCCACCAGATCGTCATTAACCCATATCAATATCAAGACCAGCCACACGTACTCCACATGAAATAAAATGTACATGATATAACCAGTAGATCCTAATGACGATCAATACTAATACTTATGTTTATCTGATTGGCTCAAATGATACATATAGCATTACAATTCTCTATGATGATACATATAGCGTTACAATTCTCTATAATGATACATATAGCATTACAATTCTCTATAATGATACATATAGCATTACATTTTTCTATAAGGATACATATAGCGTTACAATTCTCTCTAATGATACATATAGCATTACAATTCTCTATAATGATACATATAGCATTACATTTTTCTATAATGATACATATAGCATTACAATTCTCTATGATGATACATATAGCGTTACAATTCTCTATAATGATACATATAGCATTACAATTCTCTATAATGATTAATAAAGCATTATAATTCTCTATAATGATACGTATAGCATTACAATTCTCTGTAATGATACATATAGCATTACAATTCTCTATAATTATACACTACTGTTCTAAAGTTTAGGGTCACTTAGGTCCTTGTTTTTGAAAGAAGAGCACATTTTTTGTCCATTAAAATATCAACATATTGATCAGAAATACAGTGTAGACATTGTTAATATTGGAAATGGCTATTGTAGTTTGAAACTTAGGATTTATAGATAGATTATCTACATAGATGTACATTGACCCATCATCAGCAACATCAGTCCTATGTTCCAATGGCACGTTGCTCCAAATCCTGTATATATTGTTCAGCATTAATGGTGCCTTCACAGATGTGCATGTCACCCATGCCATGTGCACTAATGCACCCCCATATCATCATAGATGCTGACTCCTGAACTGGCTGATGATAACAATTTGGATGGTCCCTCTCCTCTTTAGCCCAACGGACACATCATCCATGATTCCCCAAAATATTTTTTGTCAGACCACAGGACAGTTTTCCACTTCACCTCAGTCCATCCTACATGAGCTCGGGTCCAGAGAATGTGGTTAAGTTTTAATAAGCATTTGTGGATGCAGCAACGTGTTCAATGATTTTTGGGAGAGTTCCTGAGCCCATGCATGAGCCCATGTGATGTCCACTAAAGAAGTGTGTCAGTTTTTAATGCAGTGCCATCTGAGGGCCCAAAGACCACGACCATCCAATATAAACTACAGAATGGTGAAATCTTTACGTCTGAAAAACTCATCCTCTCTGGGATGCTCTTTCAATACCCAATCATGTTACAGACCTGTTGCCAGTTTACCTACAGTAATTATGTGTGAGATATTCCACCAGGCTTTTTTTAGCAACTTTTCCAGTTTTTTGTTGCCCCTGTCCCAACATTTTGAAACATATTTTGCTGGCATCAAATTCAAGGTAGGCATATTTTTTTCAAGAAACAATAACATTTCCCAGTTTCAACATTTGATATGATGTCTTTCCACTATTTTCAATTAAATATAGGGTTTACATGATTTGCCCTCATTGCATTCAGTTTTTCTTTACCTTTTACACAGCTTACCAACTATTACGGAAACAGGGCTGCACGCATTTGCTTGTATTGTTGCAATATTTTCTATCAATGGTGGCCAGATTTTTAGACTCGATATAGCATACCTTGATAAGGACTGAAAGATAAGTAATCACTTCTGGCAACGTCCTGTAACACGGGCTATATGCTGGCCATATGACCTCACTGACAGGACCTACTTCGCCATTCCAATGACCCAGACCTCAGTGAGAGATTAGAAGGTTGGGTTGGAAGGGAGTGGGGTTGCTTGATGCAGACTGGCTCAGCTGGTGTGCCTGGTGATGGGGCCAGCCATGCAATAGATCTGGTGCCGTATGCTCCTGGACAGGGCCTTAGTCTTCTCCTATTAGGGATCCCATCAGGTCAGACCAGGCTGGGCAGTCAGGCAGCAGCTGCTTACATGGGAGCCACAGGAGGTGGAGCACAGCGTGAAGGCGGTTTGGGTCAGGGGAGTGAACTGAGAGGGTGGTGGAATGGGAGGAATGGATTCACTGATGTGGAAGTGGCTAAAGATTGATTTAAAAAATCCAGCCTTTCTCCAATTCATTTCACATCATTGACACAATGAATGAATAAATGATGATGATAAGGAAGTGAACGATAATTACGGTGATAGTTATGATTTACTCTTTCCAATCCACACAAGGAATTATATTGCTCCAGTATTTCCCTATAATACGATGATCTCCTCTAGATTTTGCTCTAGATATCCTCTGTAATTTCATCCCACATTATTTCAATTTGAACATGGAATTTAGTCATTTATCTATTTATTTTTTGTTTGTTTGCTTTTCATGTTTGCCTTGACTTTCTGGTGGCATAAGTGAGGGAAGCCATTTAATTGAACAGCTTTTAATTTCATCCTAATTTCACAGTCTGTTGGATCTCAGTCCCTCTACACATTAGGCTATGAACTTTGAAGCTCCTCTTGTAAAATGTACACCAATGCCTTACCTTAGCGAGTATTATGTATGTATCTTTTTTTCTGAAAACCCAACTTCATGCGTACAGTTTTGGTGCTTTGGGAAAATAAAGTTAGTTCAAAGTAACTCCTGCAACTTTCCAACAAGAAAAAATCTTTAGAGCAGTGGAATACAAGCATTTCAGCAGATTTCAGGGCCCTAATCTTCTGAGAAAGATGGACCTTATTATAGGAATAAGAACTTGAGTAATTGCTTTCCCTCACACCCCTTCTTTTCTCTCCCCCTTGCCTATTCTCTGAAAACATCACACCCTGTATTGTTCTTGGCAGGACCTTAGATCCCGCTCCTCTTTGAGGGCCATCTGCTAATGTGCGTAATTAGCTCTGATTTCAAACAGGGCATTTGTAAAACAGCAGCATTAGCAAAATGCTAAATGCTCCATCTAAGTTGGCTAGTTTTTTTCTCTCCGTTGATTGACAGGGGAGACATTCAGAGGGGTGATCGGGTCAGACACTCGGGGTCCCGGTCACATAATTGGAGCTAGGGGAAGGCTGTTTTTGTTTTGACAGCAGGCAGATTACGTTTATTAATTATCTCGTTGCTGGTTACTTGCTAATGCAGACTGATTATGGAGGCCAAAACAAAAGATGAATTAAGCAAGTAGGAATTTTGATTACTTTACCAAATTTGTCTTCAATTCATGCATATAACTGTGTTCATGTTTGTGTGAATGTGAGTGAAAGAGAGACAGAGAGGGTATAACGGAGAAATTGCTCCACTGCTTATCTATTATCCATTATTATTATTATCTAAATTTCAGCAAGTCAAATTGTCTTCCTGCTCTGGCCTGGAATTTTGTGACTTGCTGCTCAACTTGGACTTATTTCAGTAACTAGTTGTGACTTAACATGCATTTTCACATCTTTCATCTCACAGTATTCATGGATTGCATAACAGAATGCAAACATAATGCAGAATTCAACATACAGTGGAAATAAAAAGTCTACACACTCCTGTTAAAAGGCCCGGTTTTTGTGATGTAAAAAAATTAGACAAATATAAATCATGTCAGAAAACATTTCCACTTTTAATGTGACCTATAATGTAAACAATTCAATTGAAAAACAAACTGAAATCTTTGAGGGGGAACATCTTAATTAAAACCTTACAATAATCTGGTTGCATAAGTGTACACACCCTCTTATAACTGCGTGTGTGGCTGTGTTCAGAATTAACCAATCACATTCAAGAACTGGAAGTCCCTCCAAAATTGATGAAAAGACGAGAAGAAAACTGGTCAGGGAGGCTTCAAAGAGGCCTACAGCATCATTAACATGGCTGCAAGAATTTATGGTAAGTACTAGCTGTGTGCTTCATGTGACAGACCAACTCACATCTTTTTCATATGAATTGGGTAGGGTGGAAAGATGGAAACCTTTTCTTACAAAGAAAAATATCCAAGTCAAACAAGCCAAAACAAATGTTTGCAAAAACTAACATCAAGTCTCCCAAAAGCACATGGGAAAATGTGTGATGGTCTGATGTTACAAAGGTTGAAAATGTTGGCCATAATTCCAAAAGGTATGTTTGGCACAAAAACAACACTGCACATCACCTAAAGAACACCATACCCATAGTGAAGCATGATGGTGGCAGCATCATGCTTTGGGGCTGTTTTTATTTACCTGGAACTGGGGTCCTAGTCAGGGTGGAGGGAATTATGAATAGTTACAAATACCAGGCAATTTTGGCACAAAAACTTCAGACGTCCGTTAGAAATCCAAATCCACAAAAGCATGGGTTCACCAGAAGAAGATTTACGTTTTGGAATGGCCCAGCCAGAGCCCAGACCTGAATCCAATTGAACATCTGTGGGGTGATCTGAAGAGGGCTTTGCATAGGAGATGTCCTCGCAATCTGACAGATTTGAAGCGTTTTGCAAAGAAGAGTGGGAACATATTGTCGCGTCAAGATGTGTAATGCTAATAGACTCCTTCCCAAAAAAAGTGCTGTAATAAAATCAAAAGGTGCTTCAACCAAGTATTAGTTTAAGTGTGTGTGCATATTTATAACCAGGTTGTTGTGAGTTCTTTATATGAAAAAAAATATGCAATTGAATTGTTCACGTAATAGGTCACATTAAAGGTGGAAAAAGTTCTTTTACATCAAAAACATCTGGCATTTTCTAAGGGTGTGTAGACTTTTTATATCCACTGTAATAAAAAAAATAATAATTTTGAATCAATTAAATGAAGCCTAATGAACTTCTTTGAAAATCAACAATTACTTTGTTGATTTGCAAGGGTTTTACATATTTATGATTGAAGGTGTCAAAAGAATGGTGAGAGTGTGATTGAGTAATATCTTAAACATTCCCATCTAAGCCATCCCCTCATTATAATCATCACGAGTACGCTCTACAACTTTTTTGGGGGTTAGTCTGATTACTTTGCATCCCTTACTAAAATGATTGTTTCTGTTTAAATGGCAATAATCTCCTTACAAAGTCTCTAACCCTGGCAGTCATTCTGACTGGAGGTATATAAGCCACATTAAAATTCTGATTGATGCCATAATCCTCAGGCTTTTCTAGAAATTCCAGTTAGAAGATGAAGATTCCTGGGAACTGGAGGGAATCCTGAATGTTTCAACCAGGATATCCAGGAATTCCAACCATGCTTGAAGGCCTGATGAAGTGTAATATAAGAACTAAACACTGTTTTAATTTGACACTGAAGAGTGTAGACCCATACACAAACTGGACTAGAGATTACTCTAGAGTATTTGCTTTGCATTTCGAGAGCGTTTTGGGGTTGTCAGTTCAAGAGTACTCTATAGAGGAATAATGCTTGTTCCTTTCATCACACACAACCTTTACTATCAGCCTCCACATGCCTCCAGAAGCCTACCCAGCAGGACCCTGGCCTAGCCAGCTGTGACTTGCTTTTAGAGAGGATCCCATCATCACATCTGATGGGATAGACAGACTCCATCTGGCCTGCCCTGTCTCTCTCTCAGTACTCCCTGCTGCTAACCATCCCAGCATCGAAAACAGCATTTAATTGAATCTAGAACATCGGCCAAATCACTGTGTGGCAACAGAAACTGTTAGTCTGCCTCTGTAACCACGGCGATGAGCACCACGGTGACTATAAAATGAATGGCCCTATGGTCACTTCCATCCAACCCTTCTTCCTCTCTTCCTTCTTCCTCTCTTCCTTCTTCCTCTGTTTCTTCATGCTCTCTTCCTTTTTCCTCTCTTCCTTGTTCTTCCACCCTGCATTCTCCTGGTGTATTAAAAAGAACAATCGTACAGGTGTAAGATCCGTAATTGAGCCAGTTGGCTACCGCAGGAATAGAATCCTGCAGTAACAGAGAATGAGAATATGTTTCGATTGGTTGATACATATTTAGTTAGAATATTATTCGTTGGAACTTACAAAGTGGACATTACAAACATGCTGTCAACAACTTGATCAATGTAAGACCGCATCTGATCCATGATCTCCCTTCTTCACTCCCTCCACGATGTTCCATTTCACTAAATTTCTGCACATTTCGCTCCCATAGATTAGAGCTTGTATTGAGCCTATGAAAGTTATTGACTGCAGTACGACTGCACCTACCAGGAGTGTCTCTATCACTAGCTCTATCGTTTGTTTGTTTGTCTGTGCTAATCTCTGGCTAGCCCCGGACCGAGCACAGGGGAACCTACAGTAGCTGTGGCACACTAACCCACACCACACAGTGTTTGGTGAATGATGGAGCAGCAATCTAAATCTCGAAAACACAGGTTTTAACTTTAAATCCTGCTTAGCGGAGCTGGACAAGCAGGGTTTTTTGCCGATTCTGCTGAGAAGGGCAGGATAGGTGTTTTCAGCCCGCTGCAGCCGCCTGAGGTGTCCCTCCGTGCTCATCTGTGACTGAAAGCATGTGGCTCAGACTGCATTTCCATACCTATCTCTCTGCACCACCTGCCTAAAAGCCTTAAAAGCCTCTGTGCCTCTATGCTTCTTCTCTTCACACTAACTACATGGAGATTAATTCAGAAGTGAGGGGAAACACTGTGCCATCCAAATCAAATAGTAGAGGTGTAATAGGCCAGTCAAACGCTCAAAAGGAAAATTGAAAAGTATGTTTTTGTGTTGTCTGTCAGTGAGGGGCGTTTTAATGTCGTGAAAGATCCGATAGATGGAGGAATATCTCGGTTCTCTCTTTCTCCTCAGAATCTCATGGGATGGATTTGTTTGCAGTGGCAGTGCATGAGTTTGGTCATGCTATTGGCCTAGCCCATACGTCAGCAATTGAGTCCATCATGAGGCCATACTACCAGGGCCCTGTGGGGGACCCACTGAAGTACAACCTCCCTTATGAGGACAAGGTCCGTGTCTGGCAGCTCTATGGTACGTACATTAAATCACATCAGCACCACAGGCTAAAAGTCGCTAGTGTCCGACATACCAACATAAACTAACAGCTGCCTTTTTTCCTGCAAGGCAACCAAAGTCATTGATCTACAGTATACTGTCTTCAGAAAGTATTCCGACCTTTCTCCACATCATAGTCATATATTACACCTGGACAGAAGCCACTCCTTAGTAAAGGCACATGAAATGCCGCCTGTAGGACTGTGAGACCATAAGGATAAAGATTTTCTGGTCTGATGAGACCAAATTGAACTATTAGGCCCGAAGGCCAAGTGCTGCAGCTCCCAAAATCAAGATAGTGCTCATCAACTGGCTAATGCCGGGCCTACGGTGATAAATGACATGCCACACACTTCTTAAACCGGGTTTCTGATTTCCGTTATACGGTAGTAGGTATATTAATGAAAACAGTGCACGTAATCAGTTATAGATAAAGTTTAACACAACAACGAGAAAATGCGGTCTGAAGAAGATTTTACAATGGCACTGTATCTACACATAGCGATCTCGCTCTTCTCTCTCTCGCCACCCCCTCTCTATGTGTAATATTCCAGTCACCCTCTCCACTCTCCTCGCCACTCTTTCAGTCCTACATATCCTTCCCTCCACATCTGAACACCTCTTCCCTATCTACTCATCTTCTACACCCCCACACCTACCACAGAAGACACGCATCAATGTACCAGCCTCCTGCTAGCTCTTCTATGTACACATAATGCACTGGGAATCATGGAGGTACATTAGCTCTCTAATCTTCAGGTGCCGACTGCCCCATTCTCCCACCCACCACCACTCCTCAAACCACTCACTGCAAATGTCTCCTATAATTACCCCTAATTCCTAGTGGTACATTGCCGCCCTTTCCTCAGCACAATGTAGAGGTGCTAAGAAAGGAAAACCAGGGCCACGGGATGCAGAATTGATTGGTTTATATTTGTGGATTGTTGATTTAATTAACCTGCAGATTTGAGTGGGATGGAGTGGAGGTTTTAATTGGTCAACGCTGTGGCACAAGCCCTGCTTATCACTGTGTGCCATGCAGTGGAGAGAACAAGATGAAGACATAGAGGTGAGGGACAATTACCAGAGAGACGGAAAAGAAGAATGAAAGGCGAGGGAAAAGCTTGGAGTTAGCTGGTTAGGTAGAAGAGAGTGGTTGAAGAAAGGCAGTGAAAGTGAAAGACAGCAAGGACGAGAGATAGAGACAGGGACTACAAAGGGAGGGAGAAAACATGTTGAATTATGCCGGGGTGGCAGCATCTGTTTGAACACCTGTATGTGTGAATGCAGGGTTTCGTGTCTAATACAGCTGAATTGACACATTTTCTGTCGTCTTTTCCAGGGGTGAGAGATTCAGTGTCTCATACAGTGCGGCCAGATGACCCCTCCCAGACAGCTGATTCACCTGTACTACTGGATTTGCCACAGAACAGATCTACAGTCCCGTAAGTTAAACACACACACACGCACACACACACACACACATACACACACATACAGATGGCTTCTACCTCAACATAACATATATGATTTATTTGGAAAGTATTCAGACCCCTTAATTTTCGCCATATTTTGTATTTAAAATAATATATGTAGTTGCAATTTCCACACAATAACCCATTATGACAAAGCAAAAATGTGTTTTTAGAAATTTGTGCCAAATTTCTTGAAAATTCAAATATGAAAAATCTTTATGGCCAAGAGTATGTGATTTGCCTTACAAATTATATACCTGTTGCTCACAGGTGCATAAAATCCAGCACATAACCATAAAATCTCCATACGCAAACATTGGCATTACAGAAGCTCATAAATGTGTGATGGTCAGGTATCCAGATACATTTGGCCATAATATGTATCTGTATTCTGATGCTACATTGAGCTCAGATGCATCCTATATCCTTTGATCATCACTGAGATGTCTCTAGAACTTGGAGTCCACCTGTGGCCAATTTAATTGATTGCACACTCACCTGTCTTTATAAGACCCCACGTTACACAGTGCATGACAACAAACCATGAGGTCCAGGTTACTCTCCATTGATATCTTGCGTTGATGTATAGATCTAGAGAAGGATATAAAAAATTGTCTGGGGAAGGATGAATCGGGCAAAACACTGAGAAATCCTTGAAGAAAACCTGATTCAGAGCACTCAGGAGCAAACTGGGGCAAAAAAATGTACTTTTAGCATGAAAAAGACCCAAAGCACACAGCCAAGACAGCCCTGATTGGGGCAAGTCTGTGAATGTCCTTGAGTGGCCCAGCTAGAGCCCAGGCTTGAACCCCACTGAACATCTTTGTGGAGACCTGGAGATATTAGATCAATCATCATTATGATTTCCAAAGGAGCCAAACAACTTCATTTTCCAAATCCATGCCAAATGTTGACATTTTTGACCGGATATGCAAACTTATGAGCACAACTGTATATTAAGTCTATAACACAAAATTATTATGGATTGTGAATTATGAATACTACAAAGCACGGTTTGTTGACACACATTGGTTTCAACAATTGGCCTGAAATTGCTAGCTTTGCCAGCGTTTCTCATAGGCCAATATGTTAGTACTAGCCACAATGGTGGGGCCCTTATATCCAGAAACAAATTATTTATTTACTGGACTAGACTACTAACATCAACATTTTAATTATTGTAGTAAATCATATGCGTTTTTACACATCATAATATTCCATGTAATGACATTGCGGCACAGTCATCCACAATGGCATCATTGCTGCCCACAAGGTTCAGCGAAAATTGGCTTGGTGCTGCTCTGGATGTATGGGTTGCCTGTGAACCCAATTGTGGTAGTTGGCTACGGATTGCGTTCTCCTTCAGTACATAAGTGCTAAAGAATACTTCCTGGTTAAGCAAGCAGTGGGATAAGAAGCAGAACGGCTTGGCAGAGGTCTCAATCTTCTACTCTCTCAAAACATCTGTGAAATTATTGCAACAAGGCTATTATCACAAATTGGAAATATGACGTTGAAACTGGTGTAGTATACATTATAAGGAGATACACCTCTATTGCCGGTCCTCAAATTAGATGCAACTGAAAATAAGTGCTTTGATGATCACTTGTGTGTAATACTGTAATACTTAGAATTTAAAGTGTAGTCCAGATTCATGATAACAAAGGCTAACCTGCATCAGAAAGGACAGATATCAAATAAACACTAAATGCCAATACTTCAGTCATAGAAAGTGGATAATTTGTCATTTCTCTCTCTGTATCTTTTCCTTCTTAATTGTCTTACACTCCATCTTGCTATATAATACATGGAGGTGGATATAGCCTGTCAAAGATCACCAATAAAGTCCGCTCTGCCCAGCTCCTCTGTTAATAAGGCCTGAATAGAGATCTTTGTTAATAAGGAACTAGGCAAGTAACAGTGCACAAAAGGAGCGCTGTCGTGGTAATTGCCTCATCATTTGCAGCCCAAACACGTTAGGCGTTTAAAATCAGTCATTTGCACTCTGATTATTTGTGGGAGAACCTCAGCCTCCTGTGTAGAGTTAACATCTCCCTGATATTTAGCCCTCCTCTTTTAATTGACACACAGAACAGATAATAACACAAACATAAATACAGAGAAGCACAAACATTTAAGATGAGAAGACACTCATTTAGACTGGCATCTGACTGGGGTAGAGAAGTGGTTTGGTCTGCATTTTGTCTTTTTCATCAATTAATTCCCCATTCCTCTCACCCCCTTCTCCCCTCTCAATCTACATATCTCTACATCTATCTATCTACCTACCTATGTGTCTGTCTCTCTATCTCTCGCTCTCTCTCTTTCTTCCTCTCTTAGGCTAGCGCGAGATTCCCCTGACAGGTGCACCAGTCACTTTGATGCAGTGGCCCATATTCGCGGGGAGGCTTTCTTTTTCAAAGGTACAAAGGGAGACCAGAGGGAGAGAGAACAGAATTTGGCGCTGCCTGTGATCGATATAGAAGGCAGCCAAGCATGTCTCTTAGAGTTCCACACAACTTCACACTCCCCAGACAGACCCTGAAGGGGCCCATTTGGCTACCACAATCAATTGGAAAAATGTGACTGTAATACTTTATGGTTGGATTGAAGTCAGCCACATGGCGACGTATTGCGAAATATTTTCTATTAACTTCAAGAGATTTCCTAGTTTAACGTATGGTATTGTACAGCTAAGATGTGTTTTTATCCTGTACAGCTGCAGATTAAAATGTGATAATACAGTGACTGGATCCTATGTCCAACTCAGACACAATTAGACTACAGCAGTCCAACACAGATACTGTGAGCTCGGCTGAATCTGACTCTCTGTGTTTGCTTGTTTCGCAGTTAGCTGAGCACTTGGCAACACTATGCCCTGTGCCATCCGCATGTTTGCTCTGTGGCTCATTTCTCTTAGGGCCTATTCACGTTAATTAATTAAGAGTTCTAGGTATGACATTTCAATTTAAATATATTTTAAATAATATGTAGATGTACTTTTACATTTTTTCAGTTTACATTTTCAATGTGAGCCTATTGAGCGGACAGAGCTTGGTGATAATGTCACAGCTGAGGAGGTAGGATACAGGCGCCAAGTAGATGCAATAGCGAGAAGCTGCCTCTGATCGGGGATAATTAAACAGTAGTGCACATAGAGATGCCTAGAGGCACCCCAGCCAGGACCTGACAGATAGATGCAATACATATGCACACAGCTCCTTGCCCTTTCTAAAATATAGCATCACATTTCCCTCTTCACTTGCCTTTGCATTATGGATTTTTTTTAAATGTGAAAATCATTTACAGTATTATGGACAAACAATCACATTGATGCTTGATTGTCCATTATAAAAAGCATTAAAAATGTCAGGTGTTGAGCCAAGCAAAAACATTTAAATACAGTCTGTTAGTAGCAATATGCAATTTGTAACTTCAGGTATGCTGTATCAGTGGCATAGTTAGGCCTGGGCATCCAGGGCTATAGCCCCGGATCCTTTATGAATATCCCTATATCTCAAATCGACCAAAATAAATTGTTATAGAAAAATAGCTCCTGATCTATTCATCTATAATTCCGATCGCGCATTTTAACAATGTAGACGTGTAGACCGCTAGCGTGAACATTGGCATTTTTCGCATTTACATTCAAAACCCTGTACTTTCTGTCCCAGACGGGGTGAGGGGGTGGGCTAAGCCTCAAAAGTATTGTGATCCTAATGACGCCTCTGTGCGGTATCACTAGTCAAAGGAATCTTTTTGAAAAACAAAACATATTCAGGACCCTCAGCGATGTCTACAGCCCAATGGTATGGAGAGGACATTGCTGCCTAGCGAGACTTAAGGAATACATTAATGAAATCTAAAAAAGGCACTACTGGCCTGTTTTGTCAAAAGCATTTTAATGGAATCCCTTCCCAAGTAGGTTGGACATAGGTTAGTTGAAACAAAAGGAAAGCCTTGAAGAGTAAGATGAAGAGGCCTCATTGGATATCCTTATAGTAATATCATGTATTCAAATTGATAGAAACGTGGCTGTTGATGTACCACCAGCCACGTGAAGAATAATGTAAATGCTGAAAGAAGAAATAGAGTTGCATCGTTTAGAACATCATGAACTGTAACGTCTTTATAAACATGGTTTGTTAACGAATGGCCCAATGTCGTATTTAAATAGTTCTTAAAGAGCTCATCAATTTAGACCCAGCCATGGAACAATCGACTGGGGCCGATTTTTACTTGTGTGCAGCGTGAAGTTGCGGTCCCTGTGGCGATCCCCAAAACAATCTCCTTAGCCTCCAGGGCCAGTAACTATTGTCTCTGCACCCTCTGTCACCACCAGATGAGTATCGCCCGCCTCTGCCGCTCCTATATTCACCACTAACATGACTGACGTAACCTCCGTCACCACCAGCATAGCTCCTCTCACCTGTAACCACCTGCAGAACTCCCCCCTCCTCCACTCCACCCTTCATAACCCCCTACATCCCCCACTCTCTGGCCTCCACATCCTGTCCACCCCTCATATCCTGCTTCAACTCTTCCTCTCCACCATCTATCTCCACCTCCACCATATCCCCTTCCTTATCCAGATCTACTGCCACCTCGTGACCCGCCACCATGTCCACAGTGGCGTCATACCTTTCCTGCATCACTCATAAGAATTGTCCCCCCACCGACTTGCTATTCATTCCCTCCAAAGCGTGCTTTGCACATCTTCTGAATTATCATGCTGTACAATACCAAATCCCAGGGACCTTCCTGTTTCTTTGTTCCGGATGACATCAGATTGTGCAGTGTTCCCATACTGGGCAAAAGCTTCTCTGTGGTGTCAAAGTCCAGGTCACCAACAAAACGTTCGCTCATCTGACATTTTTTTGTATTTCACTGACAAAAAAAAGAGTTGACAAAAAAAATCTTTGTTGTGAATAGGCCCTTATTTCCCCTGGACAACAGCTTTAACAAACAAACAAATGAATATGTAACACAGAATGCTTTCAAACATGCATATATACACTCAATACTATGTGCATGAATTTTAACACAAGCATTTACTTGATATTTACTATTTCTCTTTTCTCTTTCCTACTCCTAGGGAAGTACTTTTGGCGACTGACACGAGAGAAGCACCTGGTGTCTCTGCATCCAGCACAGATTCACAGATTCTGGAGAGGCTTGCCCATCAACCTGGACAGTGTGGATGCTGTCTACGAGAGACCTGGAGATCACAAGATTATCTTCTTCAAAGGTACACAGTCATGGTCGTGGTGGAGATGTTAACAAATGTACTAGTTAGCTAATGTACTAATTAACTAATGCACTTACTATTTTGTGAAAATATGGGATGTTTGTATATTGTATAGGTGTTAATGTAAATTTGACAGTAAAGGCAGGTTGTGGCACATAAAATTCTGTTTCATATTTCAGTACACCTGCTGTAATATAAATGTGGTATCAAAGCAAGTACTGTTTAATACCGTAACATTTATGAAATTACACAGTATTCTTTTGTAATTTCATAGGATTGGTGCGAGTAGGTTGGCTGCAAGGTAAATTGTAGGCACATTGTAGCATATTATTCAATGTTTGATATAACTTGCACTTCAAGAGGATTTGACAAAGGTTTCCAAAATTGCAGCTACTACATGGTGAATCAGACCAAAAACAATTTACAGAATGCTCCAGTAAAACCTGAAAAATAATCATTGCATAAATTACAGTTTTCCATTACCATGTAATAAAAAAAAAATATATATATATATATAAACCTGTGAAAAGTATCATTCTTCTGTCTGTTTTGGAAAGTCAGTTGTAGTTTCATCACAAAACACTCAAATAAACCAATATCCAGTTAGATGTTGTTGTCTGATGTTCCTACGTCACATCTCCTCAGGACTTCAGTATTGGATATTCAAGGACACCAATGTGGAAGAGGGTTATCCTCGGCCAATCAGTGACTTTGGCCTGCCAATGGAAGGCGTGGACGCCGCCTTTGTGTGGCTCCACAATGACAAGACCTACTTTTTCAAAGATAACCGCTACTGGCGCTATGACGACCATCTAAGGCGTATGGATTTAGGATACCCCAAAGACAGCACACTGTGGAAGGGGGTCCCGGCCCAACTAGATGACGTTATGCGATGGTCTGATGGTGAGAATTATGCATTTGCGCATCAACATGCTAAACGTACACCATTACATTTACACATATACACTTTATATACGCTAGCTTGGTCAAGCATGCCTAAAGCACAGGCCTGCTGGAGATGTTGGGTATTGTTTTAAACTGTTATTTTACCAGGCAGGTTTTTTTTTTTGACCTGAGAGCTATTTGGGTTAACTTCCTTGCTCTGGGACAGAATGACAGATTTAACACCTTGCCAGCTCCGGGATTAGAACCAGCGACCTTTTGTTGCTTTTGACCACTGGGCTATACGGCTGCCCCAAATCTAATCTAAATCCCTCATGTCAAACCTAGCCTGCAGGAAAGTAATTTGATATTGAGTATTTTTCCTCTATAGTGTGGTTTCAGAATGATAAATCTCTGCATCCCAAATGGCGTCCTATTTAATGTACTACTTTTAACCAGGGCGCATAGGGTGTCATTTGGTACACAGATATAGTATTTTGGGGGGACTGGGCCTGCCTGGCCTGGGAAGGAGTGGGAGGAGAAGGAGGAGTTGAGCTAAGCTTGTGCTTTCTGTGTTAAGTTGTGTTGGCAAAAAGCACCTGCAGCTGGGATGCGTCTATACTATTACACGTGCGGCTATATGGTGGGGACGAGGGTGCTTGGGCATCGTGTCTCAGTCAGTGCACAGCACTGTCAGCAATGAGCTGCTTTTTCAGGCCTGTCTCTGAGTCACTGGAGGACCAATTTAACTGTAATTAAAGTACACTTATTGTCTCACACACTGGTAAATGCGAACATGAATCAGATCCCACCAGAACACACATTTAATAGCCGTTACAAGCAAACAAACAGGCAGCCACTTTAGCTACCCAGAACACACATAATAACTAAGTGGACACATGGGCGTCATCACAGGTTATCGAACCCACTTTTTCAGTAACACTTTGTGGCATTTTACACCCTGAGGTGCAGGGACTTGGTGGAAATATGTGGCCAGGGCAAGCCCAGTCTCCACAGGAGCTGTTTAATAGATCCTCTTCCCTGTTGTGGCTCCTGTGGCTGAGTGAGAGTTTACCTCCATCAGGTGCTGGCTTCTGTGCTGGTGCCACCAGTAGAAGTCGTCCTCTGAGCTGTTTGACATGTGTGTGAGCACAGGCCAAGCGTAAAAGTGACAGTCCACACTGCCTTTGCAACCAGAGTGAAAACACACACACACGCACACAGAGACCCGAAGGCCCGGCAACTGGAAGCACATCAAAGCGCACTCCCTGCAGGCTTATTTCATCACCTCCGGAAAAGAGGGAGCAGTTGAGGGGGATGTGGCGACAGGGATGGATAGAGAGAAGCCCAGATAGTGTTAGGTTGGATGAAAGCTATGGTGGGTAGAGGGGAGAGGGGAGAGGTAAGAGAGGCTTATGGAGGTAAGCAGAGAGGCAGGGACGGAGGGATGGAGGGATGGAGGGATACAGTCTTGGCGAGAGGAGACAGATAGGGACAGGAATGGAATGGAGAGAGGAAGAATGACAGCGAGAAGGGAACAAAAACGAAATATGTGAAAGAGAGTTTATTTTGCGTGGAGCAATATCTGGCGGATAGAGAGCGTGTGACACACAGGAAAACAGCAAGACCGAATCAAACGACACTGATGTATTACCACAGAAATAGCAATCATCCTCACTGTCCCCTCCTAGTCCTCATGTAGTGGCTGTCTTCTTCCTCTTGTTCAGGCAGCTCATACTTTTTCAAGGGGAAGGAATATTGGCGCGTGGTGGGCAGCGATATGGAAGTGGAGGCTGGGTACCCAAGGTCCATAGGAAAGGACTGGCTGTTGTGTTCAGAGATGCAGTCGGACTCCCCAGTCACAGACAACAACAACACAGCCGAAACACGGCTACACGGCCAACACCAAGCCGACCACGCCAAAGACGGAGAGGTGTGCTCCTGCACCTCGGACTCCGCCTCGCCCCTGGGAGCCCGATCCTCTCGCTCCTCCCTTGTGCTTCTCTTGACTCTCTCTGTTGTAGTATCCTACATCAATCTATGATGTAAGCAGAGGGGAGCATCGTCGGCCTGTCATAGGAAGTACAGCAGCAGATCACCAGAGAACAAGGGAGTGGTTGAAGGGGTTTTGGCCTGGGTACTGCCAGACCAGCTACACCGTTGAATCAAAACGATGACTGGATGTATTTGTTGTTATTGCTATATTATTATCCTAACTGATATCCTCATTGGTCATTTTTTTTGTGTGTGTTTTGTTATTTATTATACAGTATGTTTCTTAATGGATCGATGTGTTTTTCCAGATTTCTAAGAAATAATACCTATAATTAATCATAATATGAAATTATTTTCCTTCCCCGAAATTGTTTTGGTATTTACAAATGTTAAAACCAGCTTTTATTTGTTAGAATGGTGAAGGTGTATTACGCCATTAAAACATTTACAGCATGTGAGTAGACCGCATCCTCTATGAGGAAAAAGAAAGGAATTTTTATTTTTAGGTATAAGCTTTAGTTTTTTGGTATTTTTTCAACTTACATTTTTTGATTTTAAGGTTAGATTTTCACTGGACAGTTACTTAAAACATATATATACTGGATGGGATATAATTATGTAGTAATGGGAAAACATGACAATAACGGAAATAGTTTATCAATGTAAAGATAATAAGTTTCTGAAAGAAAATCTTTTGTGAATGAGCGGCCTAGCTGGAGGATTGGTACACTGGGATGCCACGTGCCCTATCGCCTTGACCTGCAATCACTATAAGTGCTTTAAAAACCTTCAAACACAGAACACTTCATGTGTCGTTTCTAGCATCTGAGCTAGCTGGACAAATGCTTCCGTCTCTGTTCACACGCTCCACTGTTAATATCTGGCAATGCCAGATGGACACTCCCTCTCACTGGAAGCTTGCTCCCTCATTGGCTTTCTAATGTCAGGTTCTCTGGATGGAATGGAAACTACTTCATGTAATGACCTTGACTGTCATTCCTTGACTGCACTCACATGTTCTTCTGTGACTTTTGCACCTGTACCTTTTTTTATTTCATTTTTAGCTCAGATACAGTAGCACTGCCTGCCGTTATCAGAGTAAGTATTGATTATTAGGATGTATTTTTGTAATAAACACAGAAGGATTGTGGCTGAGCCCTAGGATATGCATGTCTTGGTCTGGTCTGGTCAGTGGTCTGGTCAGTGATATCTAACAGTCTCCCAGAGAGGCCAATCTCCCTTTTCCTCCAGGGGACATCTCAAAGAATGGGAGGCCGTCTGTGTAACAAGGCTGTGGCTGGACAGAGCTATCCACCAGAGACCTGCCTCTCACAACACAAATTGATTTATTCATGTTGCTAAGATACAGTATATTTACTTACAGTCTATATATACAGATATATTTGAGGTAAAAAGTTATATGACATTTGCAAAAAGAAAGTTACATTTCTCAGTTGTCTTTTCTAAGGTGAAATATTTTTTGTAGGAAAATAAAGAGGAGTAAGACAGAGTGTGTGCTGGGTCGTGTAATGATTTTTTGTCACTGCAGGAGCCCAGGCGGAACAAAGAGTAGAGAACAACGCGACAGCTGCAGTCACAGGCTGGCAGTTACTTTATACTCTGTTGTTTGGAACCATGTTTCCCATGTATAGACTGGTTATTGTTTCCTAACGTCAAAACAAACCACGACCATCGAGTCATGCTCTGTAGAACAAGATGGCTTGGAGATCACAACTTGATCTGAAACGTGGAATACATGAAACATTTGTTCCTTCTTCAAGCTCGTTTGGCATAGGATTATGCATATTATCCAGGTATGTTTTGTAATTCGGTGACATTTGCAGTCTGAACAATTTGTATTCAGTTAATGTGACTGACTCAAGGATAAAGAAGTATGAGGTACTTACTAAGACAGTGGATACTCAGGAAGTAGTCACACACAAATGCAACGTATGTCATGAGGAGTAAAAAAACAGTTGTCTTGGTTACCAGCTTTTCCAGCATTAAGAAGGAAGCAGCAGTGTGCTGTGTGTATTGCACCCCAGAGGCTGCTGCAGCAGTCAAACTAAAATAGTCGGAATTTATTCTGTTTCGTAGAAAATGTTAGTTTAAAAACAGGCAGTTAATTCATTTCTGCTTAGAGCATACATTTTTCATCTGCCACACTTCAGCGGTGCTAAAGAACTGATATGACATATAGTAGCCGTGCTGGGTGCTGCCACCCAAAATGCAGCAGAGCCCACAGGCCCAGACAGGCCCAGACAGATAGACTGCCCCAGTGGTTACCGAGCCTTTCATTTGGCCAAATAATGAGTATGGCCTAGAACCCTGTGTGGTGGAGAAATGGGTGTTTGTCTTATTCCATGAGAAACAAGCAGCACAATTCCAGGTCCACATAAAGCATCCAGAACGGGAGGAAGCAAATTAATTATTGCCAATCGACTGCATTAATTGAAGTTGCAACCAAGGCCAGGATTCAATAAGATCAACTGTTGCCTGCCAAAGTTAAGTGTAGCGAGAGCAACTCTGACGGCTGCTTATGTAGTGGTCACGAAGTCACACCCATCTGATAAGTTCAACCTTTGAATGTAATGATACTCAAACTGATAATCTATCAAATTAATAATATGGTTTATATCAGCCTAATTTTGTGTAGTGGTTGCATGGGACTGTCATATTCGACTAACTAGCGATTGCTGCATATGATACTAACATCCCAGGGTTGGAAATAGGCTAACAGGCAACCAGTTATTTTGGGACTCAACCCCTTGCCATCTATTGTGCCATCAGTTTTTATATGAATATTTCAAGAAATATATAAAAAATTAAAATCTCAAATATATTTATAAAAAAATTATCGGAGATTGTCACCATAAATCATTATCACTGTTTAGCTAGTAGCCTAGCTATATGGAACATTTAGAAAATTGTGATTTGAGAAGGAGTACTGCGTCTGGTTTTGACGGTTTTGTCTTCCACTCTTCCATGGGTCTCCTAACTTAATAGAGAATACTTCAACATGGCAGCACCCATCACTGACCAAACTCTCCCATGGAGAGTTTTAGTTCTTCCGTTTTGTTTCTTTTACACGCGACCTGATAAGTGGCAATAGAAATAACAAATAGCGGGCAAAATTGTGTAGGCCACATCACGTCATGTGGACTGCAGCGTTCGAGGTAGAACAATGACGCAGCAGAGATAGCTCTTTCCCGCACACTTCAGAGAAACTGCTCCGTGCACATTACGCAATAAACTTTGGCACAAGGTTAGTCGCTGTGACGTTTATGAATAAACCAAACTGGAGTGCACTACTTCTATGCGGATGGAGAATGGACGGCTATTGCTGGTCATTTTTGTGAGTGGGTACGAGCGAAAATTGTGTTAATTAATTCATGGCCGTAAGAGGTGCGCTTCTTGCGCTTAACACTCAAAATAATCAGCAGCAATAGAAGCGCTTTGGTCCCAAATCTACAATCTCGCGTATATACAGGTGCTGGTCATATAATTAGAATATCATCAAACAGTTGATTTATTTCAGTAATTAAATTCAAAAAGTGAAACTTACATAACTTATACATTCATTCCACACAGACTTATATATTTCAAGTGTTCACTCCTTTTAATTTTGATGATTATTATTGACAACTAATGAAAACCCCCAAATCAGTATCTCAGATAATTAGAATGACTTAAGACCAATAAATTTTATTTTTTTTAGAAATGTTGTCCAACTGAAAAGTATGAACATGAAAAGTATGAGCATGTACAGCACTCAATACTTAGTTGGGGCCCCTTTTGCCTGAATTACTGCAGCAATGCGGCGTGGCATGGAGTCGATCAGTCTGTGACACTGCTCAGGTGATATGAGAGCCCAGGTTGCTCTGATAGTTGCCTTCAGCTCTTCTGCATTGTTGGGTCTGGCGTATCGCATTTTCCTCTTCACAATACCCCATAGATTTTCTATAGGGTTAAGGTCAGGCGAGTTTGCTGGCCAAATAAGAACAGGGATACCATGGTTTTCAAACCAGGCACTGATAGCTTTGGCACTGTGTGCAGGTGCCAAGTCCTGTTGGAAAATGAAATCGCATCTCTATAAAGTTGGTCAGCAGCAGGAAGCATGAAGTGCTCTAAAACTTCCTGTTAGATGGCTGCGTTGACCTTGGACCTCAGAAAACAGAGTGGACCAACACAAGCAGATGACATGGCACCCCAAACCATCCCTGACTGTGAAAACATTACACTGGACTTCAAGCAACGTGGGTTCTGAGCCTCTCCTCTCTTCCTCCAGACTCTGGGATCTTGATTTCCAAAGGAAATTAAAAATGTATTTTCATCAGAGAACATAACTTTGGACCACTCAGCAGCAGTCCAGTCCTTTTTGTCTTTAGCCCAGGTGAGATGCTTCTGACACTGTGTCTTGTTCAAGAGTGTTTTGAAACAAGGAATGCGACTGCTGGAACCCATGTCTTGTATACATCGGTGCATGGTGGTTCTTGAAGCACTGACTCCAACTGTAGTCCACTCTTTGTGAATCTCCCCCACATTTTTGAATGGGTTTTGTTTCACAATCCTCTCCAGGGTGCGGTTGTCCCTATTGCTTGTATACTTTTTTCTACCACATCTTTTCCTTCCCTTCGCCTCTCTATTAATGTGCTTGGACACAGAGCTCTGTGAACAGTCAGCCTCTTTACCAATTACCTTTTGTGTCTTGCCCTCCTTGTGCAAGGTGTCAATGGTCTTGTTTTGGACGGCTGTCAAGTCAGCAGTCTTCCCCATAATTGTGTAGCATACAGAACTAGACTGAGAGACCATTTAAAGGCCTTTGCAGGTGTTTTGAGTTAATTAGCTGATTAGAGTGTGGCACCAGGTGTCTTCAATATTGAACCTTTTCACAATATTCTAATTTTCTGAGATACTGATTTTGGAGTTTTCTTTAGTTGTCATTTATAATCATCAAAATTAAATGGAATGAACACTTGAAATATATCAGCCTGTGTTGAATGACTGTATACATTATATAAGTATCACTTTTTGAATGGAATTACTGAAATAAATCAACATTTTGATAATATTCTAATTATGTGACCAGCACCTGTATAAGGCCTGGCTCCGGGGTGTATGCACATGAGTGGCTAAACACAAAGCATACCTTCAAAATGCACAAACCCACGTATTACCTCAAAATAGGGCCCCCGTGAAAATAACGTGCCTGATTTGATACAACAGCCACAAACAACGCATCTACCTATCACTGGAATGAATCTTAAAAAATGTAGGCCTGCATCCACTCATCAAATAGTTCAAGAAGAATGTTTAACAAACTGTCCATAATGACTGTGTTAATGGAACAGAGCATAGATGTACGTTTTTTTACAAATTTGGTGCTGTTTCCATGCATACTTTGCATTACAGTGTTAATCTGATTTTTTTATCATTTCTAAAGTTATAGTCATGACACAATTATTTATCCAGGGACTTTCTCTGTATCACCAAGCAATAAATGTTCTCCCTCTGTCCACCTACACTTTTCTGTGGAGGATCTTGAGGTGAAACTATACCATTCCTGTTTGTTTCTGAAATGTCTGGACCATCCGCGTTTTATTCAGAAATGTCTGAAAAGAAGTAGGCCTAAACACACATACCAAGTGTTGCTCTGAACCTGTCTTACACTGGCCTCAGTTATTTAACTTGCTGTGAGATGAGCATCAGAGCTACTCTGGAGTTAATCAGTGCCCAATGCATCCAAATATCCATTGGCCAAGGAAAAACTAATAATGACAAAGCTATCAAATATTTCCTGGAAAATGCACACAGCAAAATGTGATCTATCTATGGCAATAGCAACAACTCCAAAACAGTAACGTTAGCTACTTAAATTATCATCCTCCATCCCCAATACTAATGTACATTTCTGATTCAGATCCACCCATGTTGTAGTCGGCTGACTTGCACACATCCTGTGGAGCAGGGAACTATGAATATTTGCTATGCTGAAATACAGTGCCTTATATTTTTAATTCATCCTATTGCCTACCATTGGTCCACTGTTTCTTGGGTTGCAGTATGAAGTGTTTAGTAACTTCTTTATTTGAATTTGGAAAAAATTATGTCCTTTGCATTGACACCAGAGGGGCACTCAAGTGTCCAATCAGATTTCAAGTGGGGCAAGTGCCCCTGTGGCCCACCTCCTTGATCCACCAGTGTTTCATTTTTGATGGACAATAAACTATATTAAAAAAAATATATTAAGAAGTTTGCATTCCCACGAGTATTAGTTGGCAAAATCAATGGATGTCAAAACCGTTTGGGAAATTGACTTTCTACAATAAGACAAAGTCATGTCTCCCTTCAAGAGAGTAAAATGCAGGATAGAAACTGATACAGCACGTATTGCGGCAACTCGTCCTCCAGCTGCTGCTAGAGGGGTTAGCATAGTTGCATGCTAGATAATGCCTGCTACGTTGGGTAAAATTGACAGATTGTCTTATGAAACCATAAAAGTTACTATAAACTACTAATACAAAATAAATAACTGATGAGGACTAATCATCTAACTAGACAGACATCCATATTTCTATTTTACCAACAAACATAATTCATAACACCCAAGTTAAGTATTATAACTTAAAATGACAAGTTATAAGCGTGGCAATGTCACTTTATTATTTGAAGTATTATCACTGAAGTACTCTGAGTTACACAAATGACTTGTTATAATGGGTTTCAACAAAAATACTGAGTTAGTTCAATTGATCACTTTTTACAGTTGAGTGCGTGTTTACCCTGTATGTGAGCTAACCTCAATCCCTCCACTCAGCCAGAACTGAGGCCGCAAGGCTTTGAACCAAGTCACAGCTGGGGACCCTCCAGATGGGCCAGCGAGAACCAATCCATCATCCCTGGGGTGTCAAAATCCCCAAATCCAAAACTAAAGACAACGCTCACGGAGTGCAGCATCTGTGCATTAATAGCAATATCAGTAGGTGGGGTTGAGATGCTTACGACAGGTTACACCACCAGCACTGATGGGAGATTCTGGCATAAAAATACCATAATGGGTTTGTCAGTCTGATTTGTCACTCTACCCTAATAGCCCTTTCTGATGTACCTACATATGACACTGTATAACTATAATTATAGTAATGCATGACATATTGTACACCAACCATACTACAGGAACAGCAAGAGTTAAATCCTTGCTGGCTGAGGTGCTCTGGCTCTTTGATATCAATTTCCCTACTCCTTTAATGCCAATCTGCCCTTCGAAGCAAAGTCTAGGTAGAATGCTCTGTCTTTGAGCCTGTAAAGAATGGGGTTTGACGAGCAGAAAAACTACAGTGAAAATGTAATGTGAAATTTTGCTATAATTTAGGCTACTACTGGGCGGAGTTGTTTTCATCTAGTTCTCATCTAGTTCTCTAGATCTGTTGACCTCACTTTAGAAGACATGCACTGACCCCTGGTGGTGAAAATAAACTACTCCGTTAACTATCAAAAGTGTTTTGCAATAATCAGAATATTATTATAAAAATGTAGATAGATGAATGATTATCAAATTCGATGATTGAAGGTAGAATGTGATGTAGAAGACAGAAGAGAGGATGTGGAGTCTGAGTAGAAGGCTTTTATAGAAAAAGCTTTTAGAACAGCCTACTGGCCAAGGCTTTACACACATTACATCAGATAAACTGAAAATAAATATGGATATGGATGACAATTTTTTCTCACGCTCCATTTCATGTAACACAAAGACACGCTCTCCCAACTCAGAGATGTGCAATCTTTAGTGAACAGCATAAAAATAAAGGAAATAACAAGCCAGGTGAATGTCTTCCTTTCACCAACGTAATTTGGTTCCCGATAGCCTTAAGAATTACAACACCCCCTGCTGTTATTTCTATAAACATGCTAAGATATTTCATGTAATTGTACCATGTCAGGGAATTTGTAATGATAACAATCCTAATTAAGTAGTCATTTGTAAAATTACACTGGCCTCATTTAAAAGCATTGAGATTATGACAAAATATTGAATATAATATCAATACTGCCGACATATACAACATCATAAAGTGTTTATGCCAATACTCTAATAACCCTTTGTACTACTCTAATAACCCTCTGTACTTCTCTAATAACTTTCTGTACTACTCTAATAACCATTTGTTCTACTCTAATAACCCTCTGTACTACTCTAATAACCCCATGTACAACTCAAATAACCCTTTGTACTACTAAGCTAGTGTTGCCCATCTACATCGCTACATCTGTTTACCTCACTTAAAAAGGCCTACACTGACACCTGGTGTTGAAAAGAAATCTGATCCTTTTGAATGTAATACATAATTGGAATTCCTTGCTGTTGGCATACCTTAGAGTAGGGGTGTCAAACCAGTTCCACGGAGGGCTGATTGTATGCTGGTTTTAGTTTTTTTCCTTTCACTTCGTGCCCAAATGAGACCGAATAGAACCAGATGAAAGAAGAACTTAACTAATTAGTGACCTAATTAACCAATCAAGTACAAGGTGAGAGCAAAAACCTGCAGACACTCTGCCCTCCATGGAACTAGTTTGAAACCTCTGCCTTAAAGCAACTAAAATGAAATACAGTACATACCGTAACAACATTTTCTGCCATACATTTGAGTTATTTATGTGACAGCGTGTTTCCGTTTTTTCTCACCTCTTTCAGGGCATGGTTTGTTTTCTTCTGGCATTTCATCGATTACATAACAATTATTTCTGTCTTTCTCTATCCATCTCCTGAAGTTTTTGCCAGGTCTCGTCCGATTTATGCCATCCTCCTCCTCCCTTATACACTGCTTGCTTATGTCTCTATTTTCAGCCTTGTTTTTCTGTTGAAATCTGATGGACATTAAAAACATTATGTTAAAATGGAACAGTATCAATGTTAGTGCATTTGTATCAAAACTAACTAAACTACAGTGTAGGCTACAATGTACTCGATTTCTGGATTTCTTCTATCTTTACATCCATTTGTTGTGTTATTGACCTTTCATACATCTGTCCTCTTGTTGACAAGGACGGATCTTCTGCAACTGTTTTTCCAAGTTCTCTTTTTTCATGCTATCACTTTCCCTTTCTTCCTTTGTCTTCCTATATGTTTAATATCCTTTATATGGATTATCTCCCTCTCTCTTTCTGCCTGTCATCAGTATCTCTTTTGACTTCCTTCCTCCATTCCTTCTAGCCTTCATCTGGATTCCACTTTTGTTTATCATACTTGCTCTTTGTTAGGCATCCTCTGGTCTGCAATCTCACACTCTATTTTATCTTTTATCTTCAATCTTTTGTCTTTTTCATCTTATCGTCTTTCTCTCATACTGCTCACTTTGTCTTGCCTTCGTTTTTTGTCTAGTTTTCTATGTTCTTGCTTTAAGAATTTTGAAAGCTATTAAATGTATCTATCCAGGCTGTCCTTCTCTTCTATTTGAATGTGTCTTATCTCTCTCTGTTCTATCCCAAAACTTTTCTCAGTTATCATCATCAGTAGTATCACCAGATGGCTCTCAAGTGGTCTATCTCTGTTTGTTTTTTCTCTGAAATGTGTGATAGATTCCCTCTCATATTTAATTCCTCCTTCCTGCTCAGTCATTGCTGACTTTTCCTTCTGTCTTTAAGTCAGTGACCCTCTCTCTTTACTCCCTCCTGTCTCTGTTGGTTCCTTTCGTTGGCAAGACTGTCCAGGTCACATACTATTATTGTATTTATGTAGTACTAAAATGGTTTGTCTCTGTTAAATTTGAGATGTACCAGTTTAAGTATATATATTCATCTCAATTCCCTTCTCAAATCATCTTGATTGCTTTGGACATGACAACATTTCCTTTTACTTAATCGAATGATGTCTTTCAGGCCTAATTCAACTTTGAGGTCATTAGCAGTCATACTGTTCATGCACCCTCTCCGATCTCCTGCCCATCTTTTTGTGGAGATCTCAGGTAGGTCCAAATGTCCTTCACCATGACCAATCCTGCCCTCTCCCACTTTCCTATTGTCTTTTGGTGCCACTAGTCATCGGGTGGTGCCTTGGTTCAAAAGCACATCCCCCTTCAAGTTCCAAACAAATGTGCTTAGGTCATGCATTAAGTAAATTTTCAATGAGTGGATTTGAAGAAATCCACAACAGATATCTTTACTAGTACTTATTCCAATCCAGGTTTACAATCAGTTTCTAATCCAATATTTAAATATGACAACTTGCTTTCATGAAATGTTACTTGCTATTTGTAAATTTATTTGTCACTATTCCATTGTAACCAGACATTTTCAATAAAAACTCATCATATTTCAACATTTACTAGTTTCTATTCTATTTAAACTAATAAAAAAAATATTCTGATTGGTAAGATTTTAAGTTGTACAGCATGTTCAGTAGCAAACATAAAGTACATTTGATTTTGAACAACAGTACTGAGATTGCAATGGTCGTATTTGAATCAAATAGAAACTACAGACAGCCAAGGATAGTACAGGTTAATTTTGTCAGTGAAGCTATTAAGCACACAAACTGATTTTGTGACCGTCAGGTGCCATCTGGAACAATGACTTTGTGTGTGTTCAGTCTTTTGTCAGCTTCAGAGACTGAGGGCATTTGGATTGTCTTGAACAGCATGAGTTTTCCTAGCTCAGTGTTGTCCGCCTTGAAGTGAACATAGAATATGTTAATCACACCTGGGAGGGAAGTATCAGTTGGCGCCATGCAGCTGGATTTGCCTTTTTAATCGGTGATGATGTGTAGTCCCTGCCAAATGCATCACGACTCTGATTTGCACATAGATTTACACCGATTAGCCATAACTTTGACACGTAACATCTACATGAGCATCGTTGCAGACCATGTGCACCCCTTCATGGCAACGGTATTCCCTGATGGCATTGGCCTCTTTCAGCAGGATAATGCACCCTGCCATGAAGCAAAAATGGTTCAGAAATGTTTTGAGGAACACAATGAATTCAGGGTGTTGACTTGGCCTCCATATTCCCCAGATCTCAATCCAATCGAACATCTGTGGGATGTGCTGGACAAGCAGGTCAAATCCATGGAGGCCCCACCTTGCAATTTACAGGACTTAAAGGATCTGCTGCCTACGTCTTGTGCCCAACACCACAGCACATCTTCAGAGGTCTAGTGGAGTCCATGCTTTGATGGGTCAGGGCTGCTTTGGTGGCAAAAGTTGGACCTACACAATATTAGGCAAGTGGTCATAATGCTGTGGCTGATTGGTGTATGTAGATTTAAATCCATAAGTATGATGTAATTTCCCGGTACGTACTGTAGAAATGGAACAGGGTTTTGTTTGTGTAACGGTGAGATTATTGCATTACTTCCAACATGAGCAACACCATTGAGGACATACATATGTTGAAGTAGTCTATATCAGGATAAATATTTAGGTGATCCCTCCCAATGAATCCCTCCCAATGAATCTTACAAAGGATCATAAAATACAGGTGGAAATCCCTTACATAGTTAAGTCCTTAAATCATTTATATGTAATATATCATAACTGTTCTGCACTCAATCTCGGAATTGAGAGTAGAATGAAGTCGAATCATAGCGTCGGAGCTCTTGGATTCTTCATGAGTTTCCAGCTCCAAATGTGTCCCCTGCTGTGAAGAATGTGAATATTAAGGTTTAACAAGTTGGTACGGTCACATTATTTTCACAAAAATATCTGCCTTATGCTTAACATTTTTTTTTTGTATACATTTTGTCTAAGACAACACATTTCTTTCCAACCATACCGATGGACTGTAAGCAGTGAAATTGTTTAAAACATCCAGTTGTTTCTGACCATTACTTAAATGCTTTTTCACATCTATAATGGATCCTCAATAAAGGATTTCAAGATATTTCTTGTGTTATCATAAGGTGGTTGCAGCCTCGGAAACATGACACTGAAGCATAAATTCAATTTCCACTGCAATTTCAGCACACTCTCTTCAGTCTTACACTCTTTTTCTCCTCCATCAATAAAAGTATGAAATTCCCAAAAGCAAACCAGAGTAGCATCCAAGGGACCCAAGACCACCCCAAAAGGGTTCTGGATCTGAAAAAGGAATGTATCCCCAAAGGTCAGGGCAAGTTCATTGATATTAACCCCAGAATTGCTTCAGTTATCCAAGTAATATCAGTGTAATAAATAATTGATGTCATATTCAAGGAAGAAAAACAGACGTAATCAGCGATTTGCAGTTTCACCACAGCAACCATCTGTACTAAGACACACATGGCTTAGTTATTCAGACAAGAATATGCTACTGACAGGTAGCCCACTCAACAATAAGGTGACCGTGGACATGCAATGAAGCGCAAGATCATAGTCTTTCAGTGATGGAAAAGACCCAAGTGCATTTGTACACACCCAACAGAAGGCCTAAACCTGCATGGTACCACAATATATGTTCTATTGGAGGATTTTAGGAGGATACTGTGCAACCGAGTTAACAAAAATAATAATTATAACAATTTATTGAATTCTACAACTTCTATGTAGAATCTCAACAGCGTCTGAGAAATGCAATGTGTCTGTGCTGGCACTCCACAAGTCTTGCTGCCTACACGTGACATGCCCCATGCCAGTACACTAGCTAAGGACCACTAAGACAGACACGTTCATTGGGTCTTCCTTGGAGCTGAAACATACTGAGGTTTATAACAAACAAACATTGGGAATAACCATTTTCTAGGTGACAAGTAAACATTTCCAGAGATGTAGTACTTCTTGCATTAAAAAAACAGTAGTTAAGTCACATGTTTTGTTAAAAAAATATTAAGACTACAAATACAGCATGTTTGACTGATCTATACATGTAATGTCAATTAGTTATTATTTGTAATTCAAAGGGATTTGTAGATTTACCAGTTATTGTGTTCTGACTTAAAGCTGTAATTTTTGAGGAGGAACTGCACAAAATCCAGCTGACTGCAAGACATTTGATCACATGTAAGTCATTCTTGGTCTGGATAAGAGGGTCTGCTCAATTCCTCGTTCCCTCAGTCCTCCATTTGTGCCTTTACAGATGCCTCAACAATTTGCGCAAGTGTTTTCGAATCATTGAGATTTATATACCAATTCAACGTTTGGAAGCACAATAAGCAAACATTATTGACTTTTCTTTAATTATAATTCAGGTCGATTTTCTTTTAGACTTAATTAATTGACCTAGTTTTTTTGAATGTTCAGAGTTGTACTGAACCCGGCATTTCATGCAGACTGGGATATGACGCCTCCCATGGCCTGACATGCAGATAACATGGGTGCGTTCAGTTCGTTTGAACGATGTGGAAATGATTGTACTGAACGACACGTTTCCACAAAATGTTATTGTGGTTGTTTGCTCCCACGCGTAGTTGTAGCGAGTTGTGTCTTAAAACGTTGAGTACCGTTGAGTGGTCGTTCAGTAGTGCACGGTTTGCGTTGGCCATTTTTGTCGAGTACGATTATTACGTATCGAACGCAGTATTTTCTTGCGCCTGCGCGACACTGCCTGGTTTGTTGCCGAAGGTTTTGTTGAGACATAATCGCTACTGGAAAACTATAATAACTAGCTATTAATCAAGCCCATTGCAATTATTACGAAATACGGCTTGCATAAATACAAGGACTTGCCTTGGTAGAAATGACAACACATTGAATTGCTTGCAACAATGGAGCCGACGATTACATCTGTATATAAACAAAACCGAGGCTTCTGTTCTTAAGGTGGATATTTTTCTTGGTGCTAGCTAGCGAAACTTCAGGCATTGTTTGTAAACACTGCGTCACTTGTGCAAGCTAGCAAACAACCAACATGGGAGTCGTATATTGTTGAAAGGAGGTCGACTCCTTTCCATTCGTGAGTTAACATGAGAGAAGAAAATAATTATTTATCAGGAAGGCAGTCCATGCCATTTGACAGACGGGATGAACGTTCCTATTGTGACGGCTTGACGGAGGAGAAAGGGACATCAAAGAAAGGATATCTGCGACCCTGAGACGTTTCTCATTTTGCTCTAAAATAAAACGCGGAGGTTCGTGAGCGATGGAGACCGTAGGGAAATTTGAGTTCAGCAGGAAGGACTTGATAGGACACGGTGCTTTTGCAGTGGTGTTCAAAGGCAGGAATAGAGAGGTGAGGAATAAAGAAGTATGGTATTTTTATATCTTTATTTAACAATAGTTAGTTAAATGTAGGTGGAAGAAAATATAATTTTCTTCCACCTTTGTAGTATCATCTCTATATTGTTGTCATACGACCTTAAGAGGCCTGTCAGCTGAAATTCTGTATCATCTGGGTAAAGGATGAAAATTATCAACAGCCATTTGCAGATGCAGATTTGAAGTTAAGGCTAATAAATGTATATGATAAGCCATAATTAACATTTAAAAACACGTGTTGAGTGGATTTGTGATAGCCAATACAATGTGGCCTTTTACACGCATCAAGAGTTATTATAATTACAATTATTCAAAAGGAAAATAAATGTATATTCCATGAGTCCAAACTTAACCATTGACCACAGTGGCATGTTAAGACATGTCTGTGATATGCTGATGAAGGATTCTGCTGCACTGGAAAATGAAACCAGGCCTAGCCTAAATATTCCACTGTATGGAGTTGTGTTGTGAGTAGCTATAGTAGGCTACCTTACCAGTTCATGTTCCATAGATTTCCCCTATAATCATTAATTAAACTGCATTATATGCAACCAGAAAAGTATATGCAAAATGTGTATTATCTTTATTCTTATATAATCTCTTCTTTTTCTTTAGAAACACGAATGGGAGGTGGCAGTGAAATGCATAAACAAGAAAAACTTGGCAAAATCGCAGACCCTTTTGGGGAAAGAAATTAAAATTCTCAAGGTACTGCCCCAGGTTCATTTAAATGTAATAATTTCGAAGGCTACACACTCATGTTTTTATTTCCAGAAAAATAAATGTTGTTTCTTTTCCCCAGGAACTAAAACATGAGAACATTGTTGCATTACATGATTTTCAGGTATGTATTATTAAGCAAAATCACAAACTTACTTTAGATTTGCAAGTGTGAACAGTGTTAATTTCCAAAAGGGAGTTTGAGTTTTCGTTCACTTTAAGTTTAAAATTTGTAATTAAATTTCCCCTGTTTAATGCCTCAATTTGGTTATGATAAATGTCAGCAGTTTCCATAGTGGGTGTTTGGCTATTTGTTGAATACACCAATTAGCGATAACATTATTACCACTGACCGCTGAACTGAATGACACTGATTATTTTGGAATCATGGCACCTGTCAGTGGGTGGGATGTATTAGGCAGCAAGTGAACATTATGTGCACTAAATGGATGTGTAAGAAGCAGGAAAAATGGGCAAGCATAAGGACCTGGGCGACAATGACAAGGGCCAAATTGTGATGGCCTGACAACTGGGCTAGAGCATCTCCAAAACGGTATACCTTATTGGGTGTTCCCAGTCTGCAATGGTCAGTACCTATCAAAAGTGGTCCAAGGAAGGAAAAGCAGTGAACCGGCAACAAGGTCATGGGCAGCCAAGGCTCCCTGATGCATGTGGGAATCGAAGGCTGGTCAATGTGGTCCGATCCAACATGAGCTACTGTAGCTCAATTTGCTTGAAAAGATAATGCAGGTACTGATTGAAAGGTGTCAGAACACAGTGCATCGCAGTTTGTTGTGCATAGGGCTGCGTAGCTGCAGACCAGTCAGGTTGTCCATGTTGACCCCGGTCAACTGCCGAAAGCACCTACAAAGGGCACGTAAGCATCAGAACTGGACTATGGAGCACTGGAAGGAGGTGGCCTGGTCTGATGAATCACATTTTCTTTTACATCACATGGATGGACAGGTGTGTGTGTGTGCATCGCTAACCTGGAGCTCACATGGCACCAGGATGCATTATGGGAAGAAGGCAAGCTGGCGGAGGCAGTGTGATGCTTTGGGCAATGTTCTGCTGGGAAACCTTGGGTACTGCCATTCATGTGGATGTTACTTTGACACATACCACCTACCTAATAAATGTTGCAGACCATGTGCACCATTTCATGGCAACAATATTCCCTGCAGATACCACAGCACACCTTCAGAGGTCTAGTGGAGTCCATGCTTCGATGGGTCAGGGCTGTTTTGGCAGCAAAAGGGGACCTACACAATATTAGTCAGGTGGTCATACTGTTATTGCTGATCAGTGCGTATATATGTTTATACTACACATGTTGAATTTTTTGCATTACGAAACCATTTGACCAGAAAAACTTTTTTTTATGGTTGTTGTACTCATAAAAAAGCATGGAGAATCCTGAAAACTAGAACAGATGCAGAGTTATTTTAGATACTTTTTGAAGAGGGTTTCAGTTTTCAGAAAATAGACGGGTACTTTGCTATTCTTTGTTTTCCTGAGTGACTTAATGTCATACTCTAAAATATTGTAAAGCCTGAACTTGCAGGAGTAAAGCAGATGGAGACAAGGTGCAGTTGTCAACCGCAATGGATAATCCTTATTATTGTGGCCTTCCCCTAGATTTCGATTACTCGCGAGGTCACCTCCTGAGGTAGCATGTGCCAGGTTTTCCATAGAGCCCCCCGCACCATAGAGTTTTGCAAGTGTGAAGACAATTGTCAGAAATGTATCAGGTTTTTGTGCTGTGGACATACATATCGCTCATTGTTCCTGGTATTGACGGCCACAATCCTGCCGGTTCCAGTCTCAAATATGCTACTGAAAATTCAAACACTATGTAAATGGACATGCAAACCAAAATAAGTCTATGTCATTTTTTATTCCTTCTCTGATTGTAAATGTGACAATAGTAGTCGACTCATCTGCATTGCAAGGAAGGGAGAGTTCATGTGTGGGTATTTTGGAGTGAAGTGACTTGGTGTATAGAGGAAGAAGGGGAGGGCCTGGGCCCACGCTCTGGGGGACATCTGTAGTGAGAGCCTATGAATCAGACACAGATACTCTTTGCATCACCGGATAGGAGCGGCCGGACTTGTAGGAGGGAATTCAAGAGTGTGCAGGGCCCTGAAGCACCTTGTCCTGAGAGGTTGAAGAGGAGGATTTGATGGTGTCAACATCAATGGGTGGGATTTAAGAAGATGACAACAGTCAGCTGTAGCAGTGAGAAGAGCCCTTGTAACACAGATCTGGTTGAAGTGACTAGTCTTGAGGCCTGGCTGGTTAGGGTCAAGAAAATCATTCTCTGAATGATAGCAAGACCTTTAAATTGTTTTAGGGCTGAGTTTATTGGACAGTGGTTTAAAGTTTTCAATTCGATCAAATCGATTAGTTGATATTGACTTTGGAAATAGTTTTGACCCATTCATTTCCCCAAAGTGTTATAGTGCATGTCAGAGCAAAAAACAAGACATAAAGTCTTAGGAACTCTGTACATCTCAGAAAAATGTGTCAAGGTGTAGATCTTGGGATGGTTATAAAACATTTCTAAAGCATTGAAAGTTCTCAGGAGTAACGTGTGCTTCAACATTGTGAGATGGAAGGAGTCTTAACAGTGTCTGTTAAGAGTAAAATGTTTGGTTTCAAAAAGTTCTGAAGAACCATCTCAAGTCTCTTCTTAGATCTGGCTGCCCAGAAACACTACAGTCATGTGCTAAAATTAGTACAGCAACTGGGAACATATTTTTTGGAAAACGTAAACAATGTTTGGATGCATGGATATTTGAGCAAAATTCCAACCCCGTTTATAAAAGTTAACCAATTTGACATATCACCAAAAAAAACTTTTCATGCAGTTAAGCAAAAATGCAATTTAACATAAAATCTCTAGAATTAGAATCAGGTGCCCCAAAATAGGTTAATGTGGTTAAGATATAGAGGATTACTGAGGACTGTACGTTCTAGCCTTCCTTAAAGATTACAAAGTTGGTCTAGTTTGATCTTAACCATAGACAGTACCAGTAAAAAGTTTGGACACACTTGCCCATTCATTTGAATGGCTGTGTCAAACCTTTTGACTGGGTCTGTAGGTTTTATTGTAACACGTCATTCTGTCTCATGTTATCTGGGAGGGCTTACAAAGCCATTTCCAAGCATTTGGACAGATCATCATTCCAGTGTCCAACAGAACATCTACAAATGGCGAAATTTCCAGACCAGTGTCAATTCAGATGTTGAATGTTGCCCTGCTAAATTCAGCCGAAGAGCCAGTCTCTAAGAACCCCAGAGTAACATCAGGGGATCTACAGGTCAAAAAGCTGAACTGAGCATGGGTCGTGCAAAATGGAGAATGATCCAACACACACATACAAAGCTACAACAGAATGGCTCAAAACCCTGATCTCAATTCTGTTGAATTCCTGTGGGGGTACATGAAGTGGACAGTGCATGCAAGACAGCCCTTTAACATGTCACAGTGGAGGAATTACTGTTACCAAGAGTGAGCAACGATTCCTCCCAATCGATGTAAGTGACTGATAAATCGTTAATGGGTACATGAAAGATCTAATTTCTTGGCTGAAAGGGCAACATCAGCTATGGGTGTATGCCTACAATTTTTTTCAATTCTTATGGTGATTAAGTCCACAACACAATAAAGTGTGATGAACATGATGGGTTCTGAATTCTTTGAAGCCACTGTATGCTTTAATAAAAATCAACTATATGCACTGAGCCTGTCTGAGGGGTAAAAGTGCATTGAATGATTAAATATCAGCAACACTTGAAGGGCAATGTTTTTTCTGTGTAGTAGTAGTACTAGTACTAGTAGTTGTTGTCGTTGTTGTTGTAGTATTTGTAGTAGTAGTAGTCGTCGTTGTTGTCGTTGTAGTAGGAGTCGTCGTCGTTGTTCTTGTCGTAGTAGTAGTAGTAGTAGGAGTCGTCGTCGTTGTTGTTGTCGTAGTAGTAGTAGTAGTAGTAGTAGTCGTTGTTGTGGTAGTAGTTGTTGTAGTAGTAGTAGTCGTTGTTGTTGTAGTAGTCGTAGTGATGATCATTGCTGTAGACAGTGGGAAAGAAGATTAAGAGCCTGTGAACAGAGTTCTCACTGGTGTTTCTGATCTCTAGGTTTTTGGTGGTTGTGTAAACAGCGTAAAACTGGCATGCTCCGCAGAATGGTTGCGTTAGGCAAATTGTATTGGGTTCAGTTCCTTTGTTGTGATCCATGACAAGCCTTTGGAAGCGCGTCATTATGGTAGGGGTGATGTCAGTGGGGATACGGTCATGTTCACTCTTTAGTGTGTCCTTCACATCAGAGTGAGAGCACTTGGTGATCTGGAACAGCAAGAGCTTTCCATAATGGCTCAGCGTTGTTAATCTCAAATCAAGCGTATAATGTGTTTAGCGTATCTGGCAGGGAGGCATCAGTAGGCACAATGTGGCTAATGCACGCCAACCTTCTGTTCAAAATCATCCAAAGAGATTGAAGATGGATGGAGTGGGGGACTATGTACATTTAGGTCCGGAAATAATTCGGCACTGACACAAGTTGTTATTTTGGCTGTTCTAAATCAATAATGTTGTCTTTGTACAAGTTTCTATTGAATATAGGGTTAAAATGATGTGTACATCTTTGCATTCTGTTTTTATTTACATTTTACACTGCGTCCCAACTTTTGGAAAAAGGGTTGTAAATCAAAGGGACTACATGTTAATTGTTGAATGTTTTTTCATTGATGTCCAACTATCCTTCTGTGGTATTGGTGGCTCACTATTTCCATAGCTAATATCCAGTAAGGTTTTGGTGAATGTTAATGTGTGCAATGTGATTTATTTATCTCATGACCTTGTTGCCCTGTAGGTCAATGAAATAAGCACAATATTTTTGTCCAGTCACTCTGTTTAATTTGGTACTATTTGCCCTGTGTCATAGTATATTTTCATATTTCTTGTTGTTAGATCATTTGAGTATGCTACATAAAAAAAAAAAATTCAGTGGGGAGCAATGATTGTTTGCATGTTTGTACACAACTGTTTCGTTATTGGTTTCTGTTATGAGATGGTTGCCATGACTTGTTACCTGGTCAGCCAAAGCACAGTGGAAACCAGATGGCTGAGTGGTTGCTATCTAACATGGCCAAAAAGACAACTTCAGAAGTGCTTACTCAGCTGCAGTTAACTCTGAGATAAGACTGTACTCCAGTTCTAATTGGCTGTCAATAGTCAATAGTGACCCAGCTTGATACTGATGGGTCATCTGTTGCTATGTGTAGGGGGATTATTTTTAAATGGGCTGCAGTTTCTTGTTTGCCTTGGCTGTTAATTTTTTTTAATTTTGCCTGGGCTTAGTTTTACCGAGGTAGGTGGGAACATCATTTGTTGTTTTCCAACAAGTCTTGAAACTTGTCTTTTACCTCTCTGGTGGTCCAATATTGCCGATGTCAGCCAAGTGGAATTATATACCATATATGGTTAGTTCTAATGCAGACGATTCAACCATCTGGTTTATAGTACATTATAGAGTCTACAGCAGTCCTGGGCAACTGGCGGCACGCAGGGTCGCATGCGGCCCCCATCCCCTCTTTTTGCGGCTCTCAGATGAATTTAGTTTTTGTTTTTTATCATGTTTGACCTTAAATTTGTTGTAAAGTTATTTTGGAAACATCAAAATCTGTGCTGGAAACAAAACATGAAATAGACCTGAAATAATTTTTTGTCTGTTTTCATATATAACAGTAATTTCAGGGTCTATGAAAGCTGTTGTGATGTCTTTATAAGTGTAGCTTAGAGTGCTGATGTTTGAGCCATAAAACACTTAATGATACCGATTAAGGAAGTAGTGAAAACATCCATAAAACATTTAGTGTTCAAAGAGTTCACACGTTTAATTAAACTATGCAAGTTTACGAGAACTCAAACCAGTCTGAGAGGGGCAGTCATGTAAGTTGTGAAGCTGTGCATAGCAATTGCAATTTGTACAGGATACTTTATCAGGAAAATTTCTTCTTTGATTATAAATTCAGGTTTGGTCAATATTTCACACTGTCTCAGCAGGAAAACTGTGGCCACTAAGCTGGTTCCAACCCAGGATCTGAGAGCCATGTACATAATTTAGGATTTCACCCAGTCGCATACACAGTTGGATCTCAGATAATCAGATATGTGTACTGTACATCCGTGAAGACCTCAAGTTCCGTGAGACTTAACCTCCCCCGGAGGATGTTTTTTTTTTTTTTGCAGCCAGAGGAAACGTTACCTCACGCTGTAAGGTGAGCTTCATTCATGTGACTGTGTACCTCAGGTTTGAAGTCAGGTGATTAGTTACCTTGCTAACTCCTCAGGTACTTCAACCTGAGTGAATGGGGAAATCACTCTAACCTCAACCTGAGTGTATGGTGAAATCACGGCAACCACTCCAACTTTACTTTGTTTGTCTCTCTAGGAAACGGCCAGTTCTGTGTACCTGGTAATGGAGGTAAGCTACCTGTTTCAATAATTGTTTATTTGACACAAATACAAGAATAGTAGAAGAGCAGAGACATTAATGAGGTTTTACATTGTCAGATCTCCTCAATCACAACCATTTGGTTTCATCTCTCTAGTACTGCAATGGTGGGGACCTGGCGGACTATCTGCACTGTAAGTGGAGTGTTTCATCTGTCAAAAGATCAGGGAAGCTCTCAAGTTAATTGCTTGCAAGGCTTTCCATCCTTTGGGCATCTGTAGCACACAGTGCAGGAAAAAATTTTGGAACACCCCACGGCTGGTGCACGGCTGGTGCACGGCTGGTGCACGGCTGGTGCACGGCTGGTGCACGGCTGGTGTGCGTGACATGGTTTGATTCTATGAAGCGCTACAAATAACATTACGTTTTATTGACTGCAGTCATTTCCCATCCCGATTTCTCCTCCAGCTAAGGGCACCCTAAGTGAGGACACTATCAGGGTGTTCTTGCAACAGATAGCTGGAGCCATGAAAGTGCTGCAGGCCAAGGGGATCATCCACAGAGACCTCAAACCCCAAAACATCCTGCTCTCCTACCCATTAGGACGCAAGTCCCACTCCACCAACACCTGCATCAAGATCGGTGTGTATGTGTACCCATGCAGTCATTAATAAGATTATAGAGAAGCAAGTTCATTCTTTTCACAAAAGTCAGTTGAATTTCCCATGTAATACCTGATGATAACCATTGTGTAAACGAGACAGAACACTAGAGTTTTTCATGTCTCTTAACTTCTTCATGTTAATCCCTCTCAAGACGATTTATTCTGAATACGGAATGTTTTTTTTTGTAAAGGCTGCAGCATGCCTGCGTCACAACAGCGATATAATCCCCATGCCTCTGAAACCTGCTCAGCTTCCAGGCCACGAATACTCTGAAACATGTCATGTTTGTTTGTGTCGTTCACTCTGAAAGCCTGATCTGCTTTTCCCTGTGGCCATGTGCTATTTGACTGACATCATTTACATTTCTCCATAGTGTCTGTTAAGAGTAAAATGTTTGGTTTCAAAAAGCTCTGTGACAAAAATTCCTGTCACCAGTGACTTGGTGTGAAGTCCTATCTCCACAGTAACCTCTCCTCGAGTCATGCCCAGCTGGTCATTACATTTTTCGTTCAGTGCAAACATTGTGACCACCCAGTGGTTGGGCTGAGTACCGTATAGTGCACAACTGTCATTTCCACTCCTTTATTGTTCATCCTCTCCCTTTCGCTCTGTCACTCTCTCTCCCTCCCTCAACAACCTTCCCAGCTGACTTTGGCTTTGCCAGGTACCTTCAGAACAACATGATGGCTGCCACTTTGTGTGGGTCCCCTATGTACATGGTGAGAATGACACCTTTTTACTCCGCCTATAGTCAGGCCGTATCTGTCTATTAGGTGCATTTGTCATATGAAATGTTTTCCCCACATCCATCAGGCACCTGAGGTCATCATGTCTCAGAACTATGATGCCAAGGCTGACTTGTGGAGCATTGGCACCATCTTGTTCCAGTGTCTGACTGGGAAGGCTCCATTTCAGGTTAGCACCATGTACTTAGTTATATATGGGTCAGTGATGCACAGAATACAGATAACCCAATCGAACGGGTTAATCAGAGGGAGGGTGTTAATAAATCCACGTAATGCAGAAAAGAGTCATTCAGAGTGAAAGAGAAACTGACATTTTCTAATATTCCCAGGTGGCGTGGCATTGGTATTCAGATAGGATTTTTAAAGATCATGGTGCTTTTTCTTTATAGTAAAATTAGTAAAGATAATTGGTTCAGAGTACATGTAAAAAGTGTGTGTGTCTGTGTGTGTCTGTGTGTGTCTCTCTGTGTGTGTGTGTGTGTGTGTGTCTGTGTGTGTGTGTGTGTGTGTGTGTGTGTGTGTGTGTGTGTGTGTGTGTGTGTGTGTGTGTGTGTGTGTGTGTGTGTGTGTCTCTCTGTGTGTGTGTCTGTCTGTTTGTGTGTGTGTGTGTGTGTGTGTGTCTGTGTGTGTGTCTGTGTGTTCGTCTACCCATAGGCTAGCAGTCCCCAGGACCTCCGGCTATTCTATGAGAAAAACAAGAACCTCAGCCCAAAGTAAGTGTTGACCTGCTCTAAGATTGTTTTTACAGGTGGCGTGATTCATTTTATCTTTAATGTTTCTTCCATTTTAATGAACTACTATTACTGCATTTTTTCTGTGTCTGTGTTCTGGAGATGTTCCATGCAAAGTTTGGTTATCGTATTTTCACATTTTACAAAAATAATTTAAAGATTAGCATTCCCCACCACAATCCAAAAATCAACTGTTTTTGAAGAAATACTATTTTGGACTTCCCAGCATTCCCAGAGAGACCTCCTGTCACCTGAGGCATCTGCTGCTGGGTCTTCTGCAGCGAAACCACAAGGACCGCATGGACTTTGGTGAGTGGCGCCACATTCAGAGTGTTCATATTGTGCTAATTATTTTATATTGACAGTGTTGCAGAGTTCTAATTTCTTTTCTTCTGCTCAATGTAGAGGAGTTCTTCCATCACACTTTTCTGGAGGCAAGCTCATCCATTAAGAAGAGTAAGTAACATATTGCTAATTAAAATATCCAGTGGCGATAATGTTTTTCGTGAATGTAATTTCAATTTCCGTTTTATTTTCTACAGTAACTCCCGCTGTGACCATGCCATGCTTTCCCAGCTCTGCTTCAGCCAGCTCATGTAGCAGCTCTTCCACCTCACACCTGGCCTCCCCACCAGTGAGTGAATAGTCATGCGCTGCTAGACCTTGTGTAACAACGCAAGATCTGGTGACAGAATTTGCTTTTCACTCGCATTCGTAAATGGAGTCCGAACATTGTTCTAATCATCTGTCACGTCAGACGTACAGCTCTCACAATAAAACACGAGTTTGGATCAGCAGACTCTGGGCCCCGCAAAATCAAATGCTAGGGGAAAGGCAGTGACATCACTTTTCTGTCATTTCCGGCACCTCCCTGGAACTGTCACACAAAGTCATACGGACTTCATTGTAGTTATTAAAAGGCTGCGGAAGTAGCCGTCTGGCTTGAAAAACGACTGAGTGACTGACCTAGTAACTGATGAATTATGTTTTGGTATTGATACTTGTGTGCTGTGCATGCTCCTCCCTATCCTTCTCTCCTGTCTCTCTCTGCAGCAGTCCCTGGCTGAGGTACAGCAGCTCCATACCAAGGCCCTTGCTTCCCCTACCCAAGATGCTCCTGTCTTCCTCCTGAAGGACTCCTCTGGAGGTGGCTGCAGCAGCAAAAACTCCTCCTGTGACACGGATGACTTTGTCATGGTTCCCGCACACTTTCCCAGTAAGCGCATCCTCATTCCTCAGCCACTATGTGAAGCTGTTAAAGACCTCTTTCTAAGTTTTCAGGTTGCCACACAAGGGAATTGCCAAATCCTGTGGGTGACAGAACGCCCAGAGTTTCACCAGCAAAAAAGACCACAGTTCTGTTAGTCTTGTGTGAATGTCCTATTTAACATAATGTTTGGGCCATTACCTCAAGTAAACAGCATTATAATTAAAAACAATCGCAACTAACTTAACCGGTTAAATGGCTTTTACTTGCTGTTGCTACATCCTGTGTGCATTTAAGCTTACTATCGCTGCATGCAAAACAATTATTATCTAAATGTCTGTTTAAGCAAAAAATCCAGAAAACGTTTTCAGTGTAAAAGAAAATAATCCCCAAAGGTGTTTTTGTTTAAAAATAATGAAATAATACTACAGAAATCTAGGATATGATAAATGTCGCATATGTTAAATGTGTTAAGTGGGAGTAGATGAGATTTAAGATGCAGGGACTTCTGTGTAACAAAAAAATAATTTATACCCCCCATTTTGGGCTGGGTCTGTGTTGTGTTGATAATATTGCCAGCTGTTCTTTCTGCCACCATGACGCCAACGTGCCGGGTACTGAGAAACCCTGTAGTGCTCTGTGTGTGTACAATGCATCTCAAAGGGCCCGCTAGCTGTGTAGTTCACTTTTTGATGTTATTCTGAGGGTTTCATGTACCATGTGTTCATTTCATGATTTGTCCGCAGGTGAGCTCCCCAGTGAGGGGCCAGCTGGGAAGGTGTTCCACGACAGTCTGATGAACAGTGGGTGAGTTTAACAAGTTGGCTGTGACCAGGGCATCTATACAGTGTTGATGGAACATTCTTTGCACCCTGACTAACACCTCGCTTGCCATGCTAGACCCATTATTTTCACCTGCTTGGCCACTTCCTAAATATCCTCACTCAAACGTTGTCTCCGCCTTCTCACCAGCTCTCTGCTTGCTTCTGGTGGGCTGAACAGTCAGGGCAAGACCCCTCCCCACTCCCCCTCCTACAGTGACTCCCCCAGCCCCATCAGGTAAGAGCAGAGCTGCGACTTGAAAGGAATTAATGCTTAGTGTTGAGACTGTACCTTAACGATACGTCGCCCTGGCAGCTGGGTAAGTCTGTGTTCACGATGCATCGGCAGCCCAGGACAATGAGATACACCCTTCTAGAGTAAGAGGATTAGTGTGACAGGGAGACATTAGAGGCTTGATCTCAGGGAGATGGGGTAGGCCAGTAGGTCAGTCGGATATTATCCTCTCTCTCTCTGGCACAGCAAGCACAGTAGTAGTCCACTGGTCACTCAAAAAAGATTTCTGTTTTTGTGACCAAGTACATGGACCTGCACAATTTACATGAGTGTAGGTGATGTTATGAACACGACAACTTTCTGACACAAATCATGCACAGTCGCTCATCCTTTCTGGAGTTAACATGTCTTCAAAGACAGCCCAATGGCATTTGATGCCATCTTCCACGGCTTAATAACCTGTCTTTTCACTACAAGCAAAACAAAGAAATCAAGTTTCACATTGTTTTTGACACTTTTAATCGAAAGGATATTTAGCTTCAAAAAGTTCTGTGAATTGTGAGTAATTTCAACAGCCGAGTACTGATGCACCCATGTCTGTTACTTTTACTGGTGTTACACACTGGGGCATTTTGGCCTTTTGGGCTTTATCTGTACTTGAGGCAACATTGTTGTATTTTCTGTGGTGGATGGCCTTTGGACTCTTCATTTGATAGTGTCATTATAATCTTGGTATCAGCATTTAACAACTCCTGATCGGATAGAAAATTGTTAAAAGTAGCTAACTCTCCTCTATTCTTTCAGTCGACCCAGCGAGTTCTCTGGTAGCAGCTGTGGTAACTACGGTAACTACGGTCAGTCAGTGCCCATTCCCGTTCCCACTCAGGTCCAAAACTACCAGCGCATGGAGCAGAACCTCCATTCCCCTAGCCAGGCTGGCTCCCCACGGTTAGTTTACATACAGCATATTCCTGCACCACTTACACACCTGCTTGTAAACATATCCTGTACAGTCTTCCTGTGTGCCACATGATTTACATTAGAAGCTTCTAGTAATATTTTCAAATTTCGCAAACAACTTTGATCACAGGCTTTCAGCTCCAGTGCGTCGCTGCAGCAGCAATAGTTCGCTAGGATTTGGAAGGACCGGTCCATTTCCACCTCACCCTGGAGGCCCTCGCCGGCCTTCTGCAGGAGGCGCCAGGCCTTTCCAGCTCTCTCCACAAAGTATGTCTGCCAGTGTGCACTGATTTGCCAGAAAATCTTCTCTCCCTCGTCTGATGCTTCTTTGTGATCTCAGTCTGTCATCTCCTTCTGGGTTTTATTGGGCAGCCAGGACAGGCTGGCCCGACGGGCATAGATGTAGACATTTGTCGCTGGGTGGAAGTGAGGTCATTTCCCTCACTCCCTCCCTGTCTGTCCTGACATTTTTTGGGCTGACTTTTAATGATTTGTTATTTGTTACTGGTCAGGGACTTTGGGAAATTGCTTTCTGTTAGCCCAAAGCTATTCCCGTACTGCTGGCCTGATTAGTGTGGTTTAAACCTCAACTCAAAGGAACCATCAACCCATGATGTTTTACTTTACTGTATTTATCACTTTGCTTGTGTTTTTAAATAGTCGATAGTCTTGCAGAAGACAATTTCATTTAAATATCATTAACATAGAATGTAAATAACATTTTTGATTCACACTAGCAGCAAGTTACTCTCGCTGTGCCATGAGGTGAAATGTACACGCTGTGTTTTGGCCAGACCACTGACCCCTGGAAGGTGTATGAACTCATTGACAATGTTGTTTACTTGGTAACTAATATGGCGCTCTCTGTCAAACAAGTGCTGTGGCTGGTGTTAGAATAGTTTTGATGCCAATTTGAGATGTTATTAGTTGCTTCCCAAAAACGTTTTCTTTTTTTGTCCTAATTCTGTTCTGACCAGAGAACAATTATTACGCAAAACGTCTTCCTCAAGATTTATTTTATAACAAACGCAATGATCTCAGTCAACCCAAAATATCACTGAACCTCAAACCTGAATGTTCAGCCAAGTAAAAGAGAGTTTTGATCTTTCTCAGGAGAGTACATATTAAGTGCAGAATAATTAGGCAACAAATTACAAAAACTATTTCTCCTAACTCACATTTCAAATTGTCCTGTAGTGTTCTAGTTTTATTCATGTTGTCCAGGAGTTTTGAAGTTAGTTTCAAATTGTTCTGGTGTGTGGTGTTTTTTTATATTAATCTAGCTTCTAAACCCATTCCCTCACCAGCTCTCCAGTTTCCTGACACGCGACCTCCCGCTCAGCAGCTGGGCCTGGGCTCCCGTCTCCACAGCGCCCCCTGTCTTTTGGAAGCTGCTAGCGGTGGCGGCAGACAGAAAATCAGGAAGCAGCACTCGGACCCAGTGGTGACCAACTACCAGGCAGGCATGATGGTTATTCGGCCCCTTCATTCCTCCCCCAGGTTGAGTGAGCTCATGCAGCGCAGCCCTCTTCCCACCATCCTGGGATCCCCCTCTAGAGTGAGTACTTGTTTCACATTTGTGAAATTGTATTAATAGGATAGCTTATCCAAATCAAAAAATGGTTAAGGTATCCTTACCCGGGAAGTACTCCATGGGTCATGGTTTGACTGGAATCCATGTTCTGGTTTAGTTTTCTACCATTGGGTTTTCAAATGCTAGCAAAGTCCCATCCATGTTGACTGATGTGTATCAGTATTTTTCGCTTCATATCCTCATATTTATATTGTCAAAATGTATCAGATATTGGTAATGTGCTTCCAATTCTGCTCTAGACTTTCTATCTTGACTCATTCCTTTCTCTGAAACTGACATCCTGTCCACAGGCCATTCCGCCATTTGAGTTCCCAAAACCCCCCAGCTCCCCGAACCTGGTGACCTTCCTGGCCCAGCAGGGCCTGGTTCTGGCCCCACCTGGCAGCAGGACTGCCTCGGACCAAAGGGATAGAGGACAGCTCCCCACTGGCCAGCCTGATGATAAGAGGGGCTTTGGCAGGTCTCAGAGTGCAGGTCGTCTGTCTGACATGCTGCTCTTGGCTGCATTTGGAGGGCCACTGGGGGAGCGGGGCAGCAGTGACAACCTCAGCTGTAACAGAGGAGCCATAGATATTACAGGTGGGTAAATTACAACTTTTCTCAAACCACCACTGATGTCTGCAGTTTTGAGTTTGGCACATACAGAGTGTTTTCAAATGGACTTTTGAGGGGTATTGGCCTTTATATCTTTTAATGTAATATACATTCCATACACTTCTCAGATTAATGGTATGATTCTCAGAACACGTCTTGTTTTCCTCTACGACACTGTTACTATTTGATAATCTTCCTTGATGTCATCAGGAAATTCCCAATTTCATTTTCAAACATTCATCTCTGTAAACGAAAAGTTTTAGTTATTTTGGTGTGTTTATTAATATATCACTCAATTGATATATTATATATCAATTGGGTGAAGTTCACTGGATTCAACTCCAATTCTAAAACATTTTAAAGGGGACATTCCTAATATTATCACCTTGCATCATCATGACTATTGCTTGCACATTTTATGTGTAAAATCACACAAAGGTCAAATCAATTTGAAATAGTTTAACCTATCAAATATTGGCTATTGTGTAACCACTGCTGTTGTTGAACCGTTCTAACAGGATGTTAAAGGCAGCACCCGGCTGAAACTACCAGGAAAAAGGAAGTCTTGCTTCATGCATGTACGTTATTATTATAATGAATCATCTTTGAATTGGCCTGTGTCTGTCCTTTAGCACCCCCTGGGGGTGGAGCTGCAGGCTCAGCCAGCCCGGCCCAGGTGGTGTTTACTGTTGGCTCCCCGCCCAGCGGCTGCACCCCGCCACAGACCTCTAGGAACAGGCAGTACTCAGGTGAGACCACTGGCCTCAGCAGCCTGCGGATGTTTTTAGTAACAGGAAAATATACCCCAGATATTATTCCAATTCCAGTCCTGAGCTTTTTCACCCGCCTTTCTGTAGCAGGCTCCTCCAGCTCTATCAGCCCAGTGGGGTCCTTCACCAGCCGATATCAGACAGGCCCCATTCTGGATGGCTTTGAGGTTCCCTCCAGTCCACGCTACAGCTTCACAGACCCCATTACAGCCAACATGGGTGGACCTGTTACCTTCCTGGCCCCTGAACTGCCAGAGGAGACACTGATGGAGGTAAGAGGAGAGATGATATGGGTGATGGTAATGTATTTTTGTTTTTATTTCAGAATGTCTAGCCACTGGGGCCAAGTTTATATATTTTATGTGAATGAGCCTGTGGCTGTCCAGCCACTGTGGCCAAGTTTATATATTTTAAGTGAATGAGCCTGTGCCTGTTTGAATCTATCTATCTATCTCCCTCCCTCCCTCTGTCTGTCTCTCTCCCTCCCTCCCTCTGTGTCTCTCTGTCTGCATCTGTTTCCCTCTCTCTCCCTCCCTCTGTCTAAGTACAGCAAGAGCACACAGAGACTCTGAAGAGCATGCGCTTCACCCTGGACTTTGCCCACTGTCTGATGGAGGTGGCAGAGCTCAGGGGGACCGGGGCTGAGCAGGGGGACAGCTCCCCACCCTCCCTGTTGCAGCAACAGAGCCTAGTGGCTGACCAGATCAGCTCTCTCAGCAGAGAGTGGAGGTCAGACACCAGCAATATCCTCGCAGCTAACACTGTCAATGAAACAAGTTTGTTTCAATGTTTTCTCGCTTTCATAGGAACAGTGACTGTATATAGCTGACTAATGCTAATCTGAGCTGCCTCTATGTTTGTGTCTCAGCTATGCAGAGCAGCTGGTTTTGTATATGAAGACCGCAGAGCTTCTGTCGTCTTCATTACATACAGCCATTGAGCGTGTAAAACAGGGCAAACTGTACCCCTCTGCTACTGTCAAACAAGGTAAGGAATTTAAAAATGTGTGTATCCAGTGGGATTAGGGCTGACTCGAGTTACCTCCATTCATTTGAATTTTTTATGAGAGATGCCAAATGTCTATATTGTACTCATCTATATTGTACTAATCTATCATATTTTTTTCTGCTTGAGTGTTACTTTATAGACAAAAGAGAACTGTTTTGACAGACAGATCTCTGTCTGCCAGTAATTTTCCTAGTACAGCACTCCTTGGTCACAGTACAAATCACAATCCTGAACAGCCTTCCCCATTTAAGTTACCCAAGAAGTAACCTAAAGCACAAGTCAATCTCAAAATGGATGAGTGTGAAACTTCAAGATGAAATAATCCCCCCCAAAAACTGTGCTCAGAGTAGCACAATGACATTCTTCCACTTCCTGAGGCACAATCAGAATAGATTGGGGAGTGGGAGAGAGAGAGGCTCAGTCAAGTAAGCAAGCTGGTGCCTTGAGGAGTCACAGTCCACACACTACTGGTAACAGACAGATATCTATACATATAGATATTTACAGATGTATTGACAAACTATATTGACAGATATAGAGTGCCCCTATACACTGAAAAGCTTGGTTTCAAAACCTATTTAATATAACTGACATCAAGTATTAGTTACCGAACCAAAAGCATTTTGCAAAGGAAGCGGAAGCACGATTATAATGTTTATGTGCACGATAGTCACATTTGCACACATTTGATAAATAGTGGCATTTTGTTTTTGTTGTTAATCCTTTTTGGCCTTTTAAGTGAAAAACAATAAAATCGAGAGAGAGAAGTCGTTAGGCGTAATTATCAGGATCAGCAGAAAAAACATACAATTATTACTTCCAGGCAATATCGCCCATCCTTAAGTTGGATATGTTCAACGCAAACTGTAGATGATCTAGGAACTCCTCCTGAATCCGAGTGGTAGCCTTGGTTTCCAATGTGAACACTATTCTCCTCTTCACCATCTCCTCTGTGACTGTGTTTAGTGGTCAAGAGGCTGAACGAGCTGTACAAGGCCAGCGTGTCGTCCTGCCGCTCCCTCAACGCCAGGCTAGAGCGCTTTTTCTCCCGGAAGCACCGTCTAATGGACCATATCAACACAATCACCGCTGAGAGGCTGCTGTTCAGCCACACCGTACAGATGGTGAGGGAGACCCTGTACTCCAAACCCAGTTTCTCAGAATAGGAGTGACCATCTAGTATCAGGTCCCCCCGTAGATGTCATTATATTTATAGTAGTAATTTAAAAGGCATTCCTACTCTGGTACACTTTATACGGTCCTTATCTTCTACTGGGCTCGTTGTAGACTCGTTTTTACCATTAATACGGCTATTTGTTAAGGATCACTGGTTTCATCCTCCACATCCACTACCAGGGGTTTAAAATGTGACACACCCTCAGATTTGTGACACTGAATGTTGTCTGATTCTGAAGCAACACCTAATATTTGTTAAGTGACTAAAGGTTTTAAAGTATTTTTTTAAAGAAAGTTACGCATTACACCCATATGTGAAAGGCCTTATCCTTTAGACTCATTAACTGGTTACACCACATTTACTAGCAAGATGCTTCCTGCAGTTACTGAAGTCTCTTGCTGATTATGTCTTTGGAGGAGTTTTGGCCCAGTCTTCAACACAGCACTGCTCACGTGAAATTAGTTTTTTGAGTGTGAACTGCATGTTTCAGATCCCGCCACAACGTCTTGATGGGGTTTAAAGGGTGGACTTTGGCAGGCCATTCCACAACTTGAAATGTATTGTATTCTAATGTAGACCTGCTTGTGTGTTTCGGATCATTGTCCCATCACCAGCTTTAGAACTTCAAACTTATGAGACCAACAGTCAAGTTATTAGTCAGGAATGTTTTCTACTGCTTGACTTTAATCCCACTTTTGTCACAAACACTGATCTTAACTGAGTTTAATGGCATGCACATCTACCCCTCAAAATGTTCTTCCAGGATGGTTTTTCCTAACTTTTTTTCTTTGGATGTGGCTCTGTGGTTTGGTGGAGCCCTCAGGTTCCTAGACATGGCTTTGTAACCCTATACTGGACTGATAGGTATCAACCACTTCCTTAATTACTTTCTTTAGCTGGTGGCATGATGTGACGGTAAGGGCCAAAGAAACTAAGATGTATATTGGGTATGGCTGTCTCAAATTGGATTATGGAATCCCATGCTGTATTCACGCATACAAACCTTTGCAATGGCAGGTATCCTCTGATGTTTTCCACGAACCCTGTTACAGCCCTCTGTCTCGTTCTCTTCTCTGCACCGCAGGTCCAGTCAGCTGCACTTGACGAGATGTTCCACCAGGGAGAGGCATCTGTGCTGCGCTATCACAAGGCCCTGCTGCTGATGGAGGGTTTGTCCCGGCTCCTTACCGAGCATGACGACATCCTCAGCGTCAGCAAATGTAAGACACCTCTGACATCTCATAGAAAACATTTCTTTCCATGACTACAGGAATGGAATTTGACCCTGGTTTGACCCTGGTTTCCAATTACCTTGATGGTTACTTTTACCATATCCATTGATTAATGCTGCTAAACCCCTATCTCTTTCTTTAGGTAAGGAATGCATTGAGCGTCGCCTCACAGCTCTGCAGTCAGGGCTTTGCGTTTGACGACTTTGGTCATTACGGTGGATGGCGCTGTGCTATGATGTCAGTGATTCTGGACACCATCAAGCCCCTTTAACCTGACCCGCTCCCTGACGGCCTGCTACGGTGGACCTATGTTAAAGAGTAAGGGCTTGTAATGAGGTGACAACGTACTCCTCTGTGTCGAACAAGACCATACTGCTCAGACTAAGTGCGTTAGCTTTTCAGCTCTTCGCGGAGCCAAATGCATACAGGCTCTTGCTTTACTGAGTAATCACAGCTAAGCAGTCTGCAAGACGATTCTTCTGGAGTCACATACATATTCCATTGTATGCTGTCAGTAATTCAGGATTAAGCAATCATGACTAGACCTCCACTCGATACAAAACATGGCAATCTCCACTTGAGTCTCCACGCGGGGCATCAGTGAAGTTCTGCTCTTTCTGTTTTTTCTCAGAGGTAATGGTGGGATAATGGTGGTAATGGTGATGTGACTATAGAGTGTGAGGACTTGCTTTAAAATGAGCGTTTGGCTATCCTCATCTCACATCAAGTCTCCATCTTATCAACCATGTACTGATCTCTGCTGAAAAATCATGGAAATAAAAAATATTTTTAGTAGTCTTCAGGAAGAGTTTAAGAGCAATTAATCCAATTCTTTGGCCAAAAGCCTGTGTTTGGAAACATAATTGTATGTTGAAAATGGGTAGTTTTAAGTTACAACCCGTCTAATATAATTTCCTGCTGTTACATAAGTATATTGCTTATCTGTTTACACTTAATTGATATGTTTGCCATAGGATTGTTCTGTATGAATTCAGTCACTTTCTGACTGCAGCTGTTTTGATTAAAAAAAATAGTTAGCTAATGGTACAACAGTTATCCTAAACTATTTCATGTTGTAGCTTACACCCTAGTGTTGTGCCGGTCATTGTTTCAGATGCCTATCCCAGGTCCCTTTTTGGACAATCTTTTCTCAGCCAAAGTGTATGGCATTGTGGGGATCATGTTGATTACATGTACAGTACATGGCCAACACCGATGGACGCTACATTTCAATCCCACACAACCCTCATCATCCCATAATCTATGGTGCAGACTGTTCTGAAATTCTTGTGATATTCCTACGAATTAGAAGTACACTTTCAATTTAATAGAAATGTTATATTCCAATTTCTAGAGAAAGATGGTGGCCAGTCCCTCAACTATTTGCTTGAATGAAAATGTTGATTTAATACTACTTATATTTCCATGATTTCAATAGATTTCCTGTGGAATATTGACAGTTTTCTTTAAAATGGTGGATATTCCCTGTCAATGAAACCTATGATTTATGGATGTACAACCATCTTTGTGGTATCATTTTGAAATGATCATAATGACTCCTACCCTGTATTCTAGAGAATGCTGTGTAAAAATAGAAAAAAGCACTTCATAAAATTGGGTGTAAGCTATAAATGAACATGAAATATTCAGGTAAAAGAAATCACTTTTCTGACTTTCTGACTTTATTGTATCATGGGCAAACATTGAAGGATTTTTTGATCAAAACATGTGCATTCAGAAAATAGTCAGGGGAGCAGTTAATCATTAAATTATCAGCAATTAAATTATCAGTTTATCAGAAATTAAACCAATAAACAATTGCTTTACACATACAGCTCCATTAAAAAGGAAGAAACCACTGCACCTTTTTCTTTCCTTTTCAAAAAGTTGAAAAGGAAGGTTTTGAGTGAGGAACAGAAGTGCAGTGGTCTCTTCATTTTTAACGGAGCTGTGTAACAAACATAATACATGTAAAACAGGCCTTACCACACGCGCACACATGCACATGCACACGCACACACCCACCATATCCCCAAAGCCATACTTTCCCATTCTAATGGCCATCGTGCATCGTCAGCACAAATTAACTTGAAATGTCAATGACTTTTGAAGAGTCATGGAGTTGTGTGCATTGGTTTCTGTTGGCAGTGCCCTTCAAGTTCACTATAGTTTGTTACAGTGCTATATGTTATCCCCCACAGCATGCCAATACTTACGTATAGTGTCTTAGAGAGTATAACAGCTACGCCAGTAGCCATGATGTCAAAGCAAAAGGTTAACTTACAAAGTGGTGAATAATGGCAGATAAGAGGTATAGCTGAAACAACTGCATAGGATATAATAAAGAGCCTGTCATTTAAGTCATCAGCTGTAGGGGAACAGAATAAAAAAGATTTTTCACCAATTCATGACAGAACGCCATTGATCTAACAGGCCTATTTTTAAATCACCTATTATTTTTATAAAATTCAAAAGGGCCTAACAAATTAGTTTGCCAGAGAAATGGGCCTTGATTTGCCTTTCCTTCATGTATGCGTAAAATCGCTTCTTCCCTCCCATAGTTGTTGGACAGACCTACGATGTAATTTCACTTGCCTACTGTAACATATTCACTTACAGGTTCAGGTAATCTAGTGAACACTGGACATTTATAATGGGCAACTTGTCTGAAGGACTCTAACCACTAGAGCTAGGCTATCAGCAGACCAGCCATCTATCTATTTGTGCTCAAATGTTTACCTACCCTTGAAAAATTGGTAACATACAATTTTTAAAGAAAACATGAGTGAGCAGGCAAAATGCATTTATTTCTTATGGGGTTCATATTCAACTGCAGGTCATAACAGAAAGGCACAATCCTAAAACAAAACATACCCTTAGTTCTTAATACTGTGTATTGCCCCATTTAGCATCAATGACAGCGTAGTCTTTTCTAATAGTTGTCTGAGGCCCTGAATTCTTGCAGGTGGTATAACTGCCCATTCATCTTGGCAAAATGCCTCCAGGTCATGCAAAGTCTCTGGTTGTCTTGCATGAACCACACGTTTGAGATCTCCTCAGAGTGTCTCGATCATATTAAGGTCAGGAGACTGATGGCTCCGGAGAAGGTTCTGGAGAGGGTCCCATGCACAACTTTAGTGCAGAAGAATGCAAATTGTCTCCCAGTATTTTCTAACAATATGATGCATTCATCTTGCCATCAATTCTCACCAGATTCTCCGTGCCTTTAGAGCTCACATACCCCAAAACATCAGTAAGCCACCACCATGCTTCACAGTGGGGATGGTATTCTGTTCACTATAAGCCTTGTTGACCATAAAGCTATTTTGGTCTTGTCACTCCAAATTACAGTGTGCCAGAAGCTGTGAGGCATGTCAAAGTGTTGTTTGGTATATTGTAATCTGGTTTCTTTGTGGCCCCTTGACCATGTAGCTAATCTTTGTTCAAATATTGTCATATTGTGCTCTTTGAAACAACCATACAGACTTCCAGAGCAGCCTGTATTTCTCCTGAGGTTACCTGTGGGTTTTTCTTTGTATCCTGAACAATTCTTTTGGCAGTTTTGGCTGAAATCTTTCTTGGTATACCTGACCTCTGAGTTTTTCACTTCTTAATTAGTGACTGAACTGTACTGACTTGCTTTTGCAAGGCTTTGGGTATCTTTTTATATCCTTTTCCCTATTTAAAAAGTTCCATTACCTTGTTATGCCTGTCTTTTCTGCTCCCCATGGCTCAGTATCTATCCTGCTAAGTGCATCCATGTGAGAGATAAACTCATTGACTATTTATACACAGACAATAATTGCAATTTAAAAAGTTGCAGGTGTGGGAAATTAACCTTTAATTGTCATTTAACCTGTGTGTGTCACCTTGTGTGTCTGTAACAAGGCCAAACATTCAAGAGTATGTCATCTTTTGATCAGGGCCATTTGTGGGATTTCTTTTATCGTTATGATTTCAAAAGGAGCCAAACAACTATGATAATAAATGGCTTCATATGATCACTATCCTTAAATGAAATAGTTTTTTTGCATGATGAGTCATATTTTCAAAATCAATGCAAATATTTGACAATTTCTGCCAGGGTATGCAAACTTATGAGCACAACTCTATTTAGAAATCACTCACTTTAGTAACCACACAAAAAATCTTTTTTGTTTTTCAAATGAAGCAAACTAAAGTTAATATCAACATATTGATTAAACATTTTAGATGTTGAAATTGAAAAGAGAACAGTTTTTTTGTCTCTTTTTAAGTGATTGTTTTTTATGTCTCTTATACTTCTCATAAACACATGAGAAATATAAATAATGTTATTCCATTTTAATAACCAAATTATATTGATAATCATAACAGAAACCTATTTGCAGCTTTAGGCCCTAGTAGATTGGACCACAAAGAGGAGAATGTAATGAGTATTTATGCCTGTGATATTGGGACAGAATTTTACACATGGAGAGGAAATTGTTATTGCTTAGCAGTCCTTTTGAGCAATGTGTTGGGTACAGCAACTTTGTAGAAAAAATGCTAGAAATGCTCAATCCCCATTCAGGCTTTTTGAGTAATTGAGATACATTACTTTTCAAAGTTTGTGACTTCCAGGAATATAATCTGGGAGATCAATCAGACTAAAGAATTTGTCCTACGCTGAAAAAGAAACGTGATGGCGCTGATCTCTGACCAAACCAGTGAGTTTGTGCTGAACTTTATCCAACTTTAACTTGAAAATATTTCCTTACTAACTTAGAATTCAGCAGTCACAATCCATTTGAATGTAGGGCTGCTTGTAAATGTCATTGGCAGTGGAGTACCGGCCCCTTTCTTGGCAGCCTGGACTGATAACTGATGTTCTTGCACTGTGTTGAGGTTTATCAGTACTGTACAAAGAGATTAAGGGTGACTTATAAGATGTAGGAGAAAAATATGTTTCGTTTTTAATGTACATATTACTAAGATAGATTTGAGTTTTGGGGTTATTTCTGTTTTTATGGTAGTTTGGGTGTTTTTGTTTTAGGTTTTCATTCAGATGTTGAAGTTTGATGGTTGTCTGAATCTTGACAGGGAAATTTGATAAGCTATGAAAAATTGCAAGGTGCCTTGTGGAAGAATAAAAAAAAGACTATATGTGTATACTGAAAAAACGTTGTGTTGTATGTGCTGGTTTACTTTCAGAATATCCAAAATAAGGACTAATCTTTGTGGTGAATTTTAAAATGCAGTTTTTCAAATTGAAGTGGACCTGTAGTAACATTTCTATATGCTGGAAATAATTTTGTTTGACGTGGATGGATACTTCAGTGACCACAGATCTAGGACCACACCATTGTACACCAAAAAAATAACAAAGATAGATAAAATATCTGACATGACACAAGAATCTGGGCTTGATAAGCAACTTCTACCTACTCATTGACGCTTGTGTGTTTCCTGTATTTGTATGTGGAATTTTGTTTGTGAAAGTGTGAATGACTTTTAGATGCCCTCACTGCAGAAAAACAAACTGGACTAATCCTGCAACACTGTTGTATACTGAGCTATGGATCCTTCCCTTATTTTTGGTGTAATGACTTTGAAAATGCCAGTCCCACTGAGTTTTTCTGAATACCTTGGTTTGCCCATAGATTAACATTTACTTATTCCTTTCACCAAATATCTGTTTTTTCTTACTCTAAATTTTAAATGAAGTGTTTCTATGAGACATTCCTTATTAATGATCTCCATATGCCTCTTGTCACACAATTTGATTGCGACTCATTAGTAGGTATTAATGGGAAATTTGAAATAAGTGGCTGGTAGGCAATAATAGACCTTTTTACGGATGTGCCGCTTTTTTGTCTAGTTTCTTGTGATCCTCCATAAGCAAAATAAATGTCATATAAGTCACTATGTACAGGAACAACCACTTGTAAGGCAGTTTAAAAAGCCCATTAAGTAAAAGTTTGATGTGCACTCAAATGCTTAGGTGACATTAATGATTAACACTGACCTGCATAATGAAAATAATTCAAAGCAAGATTTTGCCATACAGCTTGAGGTTTCCCGTTTCGCTTTAATGCTTTTGCAGTATAACAGAACGTTTGTACAACACTGCTGATTTGCATATTTACCTTACTATCACTTGTAAATAAAGATAGTATATTAAGTTATTGTTGTAAATGTGTCTAACAACGCATGGACACAATTTCCCCACCCAACTATCCAAAGAATGGTATTCAAAATACTAACCTTCCCTATTATAAATTCTAGACTGTTGTCAGAGCTATATCTCTGACTGTTGTACATAAGCTTGTAAAATGTTAAAAAAATATACACGCTATTTCAATGTCTGTGTGTGATGTATCTCTTTGGTTTGAAAGGCGTTGCAGAAATAAAAGTTGTGAAATAATTGATTTGTGTGTTTGTTTTTTGCTTCAGGTAGTGGGGACTTCAACTTCCTATAATATAAAACAAAGTGTTATAGGTTGTTTGGTACAAATAATGTTAAAGGTACAGTAGATCTCAAAAGTACTCAGCCCCTTTTACTTTTCATCATTTTAAAGTGTTACAACATGAAATCAAAATGGATTTAACTGGAAGATTTTTCCACTGCGCTAGAGTTCTACATATAGCCTGAATGTGGTGTTCCTTCACCTCTCTGAGGTGTACCTATTATTTTTGCCAAATGAGTTCCCTCTATTTTTATACAGGTATTATCCTAATATTACAGCTCTTTGACTTAATTTACATGCACTTGTTCTTTCACAGATTCCTATTCAGATGATTCTGACATACATCTCTACAACAGTTATAATTGAGTCATTGACTTTCCTTCTTCAGGAATGAATATATCCATCCAGCTAGGTTGCTTACTCATTTTCACTAAATGTAGATTCTTCCATATCCCTGGTTTCATGACGAGCAAGGCGCATGCGGAGTTTGTATTTATTAGCCTAGACCGTTGTAGAAGGCTGTGCCTCCCCGTGAAACGGTCATCCAAGGCAAGAAGGCCTTGTTGTAGTATCGGTAGCAAGCTAGCACTTTGTCAAATTCTTAATTGTATAGTATTTTATGTTAGAAGCAGTTTAGGTCGTTGTCTTTATAGGCTAATCGGCATAACATGACTGACCAATCATCACTACTGCTTCGAAAACAACTGGCAGGTAAGTTGGCACGAGGTACAGTATTTAACGTAACCTAGCTAGCTAGGTCAAGTGTGAAAGCTAGCCTACAAGAACATCGGCTAACTAGTGAGGATTTTAATCAAAGGCTGATTCTTATATTTGTATTAAATGTTAGCAGTTTGCTTTGGCTAGTAGCTAACAATTGCGTAATGCGAAGTCACAGCTGGTTTATGTATGTTTTACCAGCTAACGTCCGACGTACATTCTGTAACTACACACAGCAGTAGTAGTGAGTGTACTGTACTCCGCTAACATGACAGACCTCTGCAAACTAGCTAACTGTGCTATCAAAACAAGACTGGTAAAAACTTTAACTAAAATGTGTGGAAAAGTATGTACTCTAACTTCATATCCACCAGTTTCTGTAATTGAGATAAACAGATGATAGGTTAAAATTAACCTATCGGTTACCTACAGTAACTAGCTAACTTTAGCCAAATTCCATACTGACGTCAGTGAAACGCTTGACAACACACATGGGAGCAAGGAGGTTAGCACAAGTCCAGGGATGGGTATTGAGTAACTTTAGCGTGTTGTTTACCCTTTTAGAGCTCAACAAGAACCCCGTGGAGGGATTTTCAGCCGGTCTCATAGACGATGATGACATACATCAGTGGGAGGTCGTCGTTATTGGCCCTCAAGATACATTATTGTGAGTATCCATTATTGTGAGACGTGCTATTTTCATAGCACATGTCAACAAAATGAAAAATCTTGTACTCGGAATCGGTATTGACAATGAAAAAGTGGTATCGGTTCATCCCTAGCTATAACTGTATGTACACCCATATAGTACCAGGATGTTGCATACAGAACAGCCTGAATTATTGGGGACATGGATTCTACAAGGTGACAAACATTAAACAGGGATGTTGGTCCAATCAACTGTACATCCATAGCATCACTCGGTTGCTTCACATAACTTGGCAGTACATTATGTTTAATTCAATAATTAACAATTTCTCCTTTTAAACTTGTTTTCTTGGTCCTGCATAGTTGTGAAGCGAGTCATAGCACCTGTGAACACAACTTTTTTCCCCCTGCAGTTTTATTGTATTTTTGCTAAAATTGAGAATTATTCAAACAAACGCAAGGGTTTATGTATTATTTTCTGCAGCTGTATACTAAAATTCATAGCACTTTCAAAGTCAAATGCAATATCAGCTATAAAACGATACGGCATATGTAATTTTATGCCAGTTATCTCACAAGGCCATACCTCCAAATCTCATTGTGCCTTTTTGGTGGTCTGCAAATGTTTGTATTTGAATTTTTTTTAAAATTTTGCTAAAGGTTTATATCGGATGTTACATTTCAAGAAAAATTCCTGTGTTCATCAATTATCTTTATGTAATTTGAACTTATTTTTAAGTACATGACAGCAACAGGAGCTACACACCCCTTTAGAAAACCAATCACCTGTTACAGTATAACAGGTCCTGTTAAAACTGCTAAAGCTAGAGTGTACTCTGCTTGCACTAATGTCTATCTAACTAGCAAAAATGTGTCCTTGATAGATCTGTATGGTTCACCTCAAACACAGGATACATAAAATAATTGTATGGGGTTTTAATTGATGATTTCCTACCCATTATCACAGTGTTGCAATTCAATTAACCTAGTGATCACCTTCAGAGATCTCCAAAAGGACATCATTAGATCGGTGTGATATGTTGGGAGGTGTTACTGATTTGTGTAAAAGATGTGTTCCAATGCCTTTTTACACACTTTCCAGCAAAAGTTGGCCCAATTAGCTACTTCCTCTGTGTGATTAATGTTCTCACGTTCTCTTTGCAGCGAGGGTGGTTTCTTTAAAGCCTACCTGACATTTCCTCATGACTACCCTCACAGGCCTCCAAAAATGAAGTTCATCACAGAAATCTGGCATCCCAATGGTGAGTGGTTTAGTTTTTAATAGCCTTTTCTAATTATATGGTTGAGGGTCCAGTCTTGTCTCATATACAAAATGTGGAGCTTTCCTTGTTGTCAGGGAATAATTAGAAATTACTTGACAAAATAGCTATACTGATGAGCCATAACATTATGACCACTCACAGGTGAAGCGAATAATGTTGATCATCTCCTAACAGGGGTCCATGTCGAGGTCTGGGTAGATTGTTCGCTTACTATTCTAATCCGTTTTCGTCATTGGATGCAGGAGAAATGGGCTAGAGTAGCAGCTTCTACGATGTACTTTAGGAGACCTAAGCGACTTTGACAAGGGCCAAATTGTATTGGTCAGACAACTGGGTCAGAGCGTCTCTGAAACAATCAAGCTATGGGGTGCTCCCGGTTAGCTGGGCTGCGGACCCAGTCACAGTGCTCCAAGGAGGGCCAAACCGGTGACGCGGTGTTGGGCGCCCAAGGCTCATTGATGTGCGAGGGCAACGAAGGCTGTTGGACTGACAGATCTTTTGAGGCACAAGTCACTGGTACATAGCTACAGGAGGAATGTGTCACAACACACACTGCTGCAGAGCCACAGTCAGGTCAGAGTGCCCATGCTGAACCTAGTCCGCCAACGAAAGCGCCTGCAAATGGGCACACAAGCATCAGAACCAGACCTTGGAGCAGTGGAAGAAGGTATTCTGGTCTGATGAGTCACGTTTTCTTTTACATCACGTGGACGGCCGTGTACTTTCCTTGGGGAAGTGATGGCATTAGGATGCACTGTGGGAAGACCACAAGCCAGTGGTTGTGAGTGATGCTCTGGGCAATGTTCTGTTGGACCACACAGGCCAGCCTTCGCTCCCCACGTGCATCAATGAGCCTTGGTTGCCCATGACCCGGTCACTGGTTCAACACTTTTCCTAACTTTTTAATAGGTACTGACCACTGCAGATGGGGACACCCTACAAGGGCTGCAGTTTTGGAGATACTGCATCAATGAGGTGTGGCTTGGAGGCAATCAGCCGGTGGCACTGCTGAGGTGTTATGGAAGTCCAAGTTGCTTTGACAGCGGTCCTAAGCTCCTTTGTGTTGTCGGGTGTGGTGTATCTCATTTCCCTTTTGACATTACCCAATAGATTCTCTATGGGGCTCAGGTCAGGCGAGCTGGCTGGACACTAAGAATCTGACACTTGGAGCACATTTCCTGGACACATCTGTGCGTGGTGGCTCCATGATGCACTGACTCCAGCCTCCTTATGAAGCTCCCCCAAGTTCTTGAGTTGGCTTTGCTTGACAATCCTCACAATTTTGCTTGACAATCCTGTCCATTTTGCTTGTGCACCATTTCCTTCCAGTCAACTTTCCATGAACATGCTTTGATGCATCACTCTGCAAACAGCCAGCCCTTTCAGCACTGACCTTCTTACACTCCTTGTGGAGGGTGTCAGTGAGTGTCTTCTGGACTGTCAGGTCAACAGTCTTCCCAATGATTGTGGATGTGTCCTTAAGGCTCAGGGAGTAAATTAGTTGATCAGAGCTCTTCTTGACATTTCTGTATAATACATTTGTTATTCTATGATTTTGAGATTTGTTTATTTCTGTGAGCTGTATGTCGTAATCATCCAGATTGAAACAAAAAAGGTTTTACATGTTTTACTTTGTAATTTCACTCTTTAAGGCAATGTGTTGGCAGGTGTACCAGTTGTTGGCAGGTGTTTGTGTGAACTGAGTTCTGACTAGGACAGAAAAGCTTAGTTCATTCACTAGGGTGAAAAAACTGTCAGTTTGGAGAAGGGGAAAGTCACAACAGTAGGCCAAATATTAGTGCCAACTTAAGTGATGGTTGTAAGGCTGTAGACAAATGGCAGTTACCTGCATCACTGTGAGTGCAGTGTTCCATTCTGGATTAGCCCTGGGGTCCCTCTGTGGAAAGTCTGTCTGGTATGGTGAGGAAGTGTGCCAACTGGAGAATGTGTAGCAAATCCCTCCCTTTAATGTGGGTCCCTTCCTTTTTGTGCTAATCAGCTAGATAAATATCAGTGTCACAGTGAGCTGGTCCTCTGTCCTCTCTTTTAGTTGCAAAGAATGGTGACGTATGTATCTCCATCCTGCACGAGCCTGGTGAGGATAAATTTGGCTATGAGAAGCCTGAGGAGCGCTGGCTGCCCATCCACACAGTAGAGACCATCATGATCAGTGTCATCTCCATGCTAGCTGACCCGAATGGTGATTCACCCGCCAATGTGGACGCAGCAGTAAGTCAAACATACATCTTTACAGAGAGGAAATATGCAATCCATACTGAGAGATAAAATAGACAATCTAGACATAGAATGTCGGTGCCCTTTTCAGGTTAGGGTCTAATTGTAAATTAATCGTGATTGCAGTGATTGTAAAGCAGAGATTTGATGTGTGTTATGCCATGCAGAAAGAATGGAGAGAGGATCCTTGTGGAGAGTTCAAGAGGAAGGTGGCTCGCTGTGTACGAAAGAGTCAGGAGATGGCTTTTGACTAGGCCCCTCCTTACCTTTTCAACACAAACCCAGTGAGTAACTTTCTGGATCTACAAACCACTCACTATAATCTTATTGATGTTGCAGAAATATTCAACCCATTTTGTGCCTTGGTTGGTCACACTGCATTATCTTCCATTGTGTCTGTCCTGGTCAGTCTTGATGATGCTCAGATTTTTGTATGTTATATTTCTGAAAGCTAACTATTCTCTGTGTTCTAGATACAATTTGAACATTGGCGGATACATCATGTCACTCTTCAATAAAGACTTTTGCACCAGTGTTTTGCTCTTAGGGAGATTTGGAATAAAAAGCCAGCCCTTTCATTTAGTTGTGTAAATAGGGTCATCTTGTTTCTTCCAAATGAATGTGGAGAAAAATCCCCTTGTGGTTATTGCCCAGTTCTCAACCTTTATTTATTTTGATTATGACAATTCAAGATGCATGTCTTTTTTTTGACAAACCTACCCACCACCACCTGCCACTGAGCCATCTACTTCAGACTTGTCTCTTATGCAACTTTGGAGTTCAGAGCATTTGTGTTCATTACGAGGTTGATAGTGACAGTGGCTTCTCTTGCCCCTGTTCCTTACCTCTTGAAGCCCATCCCCTCAAGTGTTCTGCAAAGTCACTGCTCTCAAATTCAATACACTCTGCCTTAAGTTGTTTCCCTGTAAGGAAAGGAAACTGTCCAGTGATGTCAATGTCTGTGTCAGGATGCATCTCCTCAGTTTTTGATCAATAACTTTTTGGGGATAAACCAAAAATCTAGGAATATTAGCATGAGGGACAGAGAATATTTTTTGTAATAAAGATCACAGCTATAACATTTTATTCTATGTAAATATTATGTACTGTGTCAGATATGTAATGATTTGTCTGGATTTTCTTTGAAGTGTTTACTTAGTTCTCCTTGCTTTTATAGGCGGATTTCCTTCCTAGGATGGCTTTTTTTCAGGGACACTTGTTTGGTGTTTTGTCCTTTTGTCTATTCTTACATTTTTGCTCTGGTCAACGTGTACAGAAAAAACTAATACATCCCATTTCAGATTTGGATCTGCCTTTTTTCCTCTGTGTCTAGTATCTGTTATAGTGTGATGAATGAAGTAATGTCTGTTTTGGTTGAATGGCCAAGCAAGCCTTGCCATTTTTTCCTGTACAAGTAGGTTAGACTTGGCATTTGCAGTAGCACAAATTTCTCTATCCCAAGAGGTGCTTTTGTGTCACACAATAATTGTTATTCATCCAGGGCAAAGTGTTAATGGACTCTTAGAACAAGCAATAAAGTGTAGCTCAGTAGTTAATTTAACTTTTACCAATAGTTTTACCCATTTAACTGTGAAGGCTGGAACAAGTTGTAATATTGCAGTTTTTACACCCACAATAAATGTCTATAAAATGCCCAACAAAGTTTTCAAAACAGTGATATATTCATGTTGATTGACAATGTAAGATTGTTTAAGAAAGATTAGACATTCTGTTGTTTTAATACATTATGAACCAGCTAACATGATCATTGAAACCAAAGCATGTCAATGTACTCTTATTCAGTATAAAATCCTCTTAGCCAAGAAAGTGGAGGCAAAAAACAAAATAAATCTGCCTTGCACTACTTTAGAATAATCTCCAGTAGTCCTAAAATGTTTCACTGTCCAGGAGCTGACAGGCTTTTGTTCATGAACTGTTTCTTGACAAAGCACACCCACCACTGCAAAAGAGGTCACAGCCAGAGTAAGTACACAGAGATATATCAAGTAACATTTCAATGTTTTGTGACTTTGATATGATTTAGTGTGACAGGTGGCGAAGGCTCACCTTGCTGGGTTTGTCAGTTTGGGGGTCAAATACACGGTCACACAGCCTCAGCCCTGTCTCTTGACGAATCTGCTGCAGGTATGATCGCATGGTCTCTGATCATGGAAAACCAAACAAAATATTATTAGATCACAGACATAGTTTCCTGTACTGACATTCCCACATTCTCTGCAAATTCTCCTTACCCTCCTCTTGCTTGTTGCTAGGCTTTGCATACATGGCATTGAGGGGAAATCCAGGTTCACCCGGAATAGGAAAGTTAGTGATGCCAAGAGTGTACATCTCCTTCTCTCCCTGTCCCCTGGAGCTGCACTGCAAGTACATCAGATGAAATCAGGAGGGCAGTTCACCATACAAAACATCTCAGTATGAATCTGATGACCCAACAAAGAACTATTGTTACATGGATTCCTTTGCTATTTTGTATTACAAAAACCAACCTTCTGTAACTTCTTCAGGCATTCGGATATGTACAGGGTGACATAGATCAGGGTCCGGTCTGCCTCATTCTGGGGTGGAGAACCAACACATCAAACCTTATTACAGACACTAGTAATAAGAATACTGTATTAGTTAAATGACAAAATGCATTAGTGGATATACACTGAACAATTGCATTGTTCATAAGCCAAAATATAAGATCCTAGACATTTTCTGTATTTAATCAAAATGTATCTAAAATGTTGTGCAAATTTGTTAAAAATCCCATATAGAGTGTATTTGTCTTTGAGACAATATGTCAATCTGCCAGGTGTGGCAAATGAACAGCAGGATTAGATGCACCTTTTGCTGGGACCAATAAACAGCTGTACTGTGCTGTATGTGCAGTTCAGTCATAGAAAAATACCACAAATGTCTCATGCGGACTGCAGTAATGTCTAGAGCTCTTGCCAGATAATTGAACGTTTCTAATTTTTTATCCATAAGCCACAGCCAATGAGGTTTAATAGAATTTTGCAGTAAATCAACTGGCCTCAAAAGCAGACTGTGTAACCACCCTAACCCAGGACTTCATCTGGCTTAACACCAGCCACAAACCAGGTGATTAAAGCTCATCTGCAAGACCTGACAAAATGTCAGCGCCGCAACTGTCTTACGTGGGCAAATTGCTCTCTTTAGATGGCTACTGGAGAAGTGAATTCATGCATGAACTCCAGTTTCACGTTCATTGGGCACTGTGTGGGGAAAGTGGTTCACACCCACCTGGTGTCCTAGGTATGAATAAGTACCTGATTAGAAGGTTGCGTTGAAAAAAATTGTGGAGCTGGTTTCATCAAGGTCCAGAGTTGATTTTGATGGCCCTATATTATGCAGTTCTTTTTTCAACTTAAACCAAAACTGAGGGAACTAAAAATAGCAATCAGGAAATGACAAAGGGATTTTGCAGGCCCCATCTGTTTTAGTGCCTACGTTTGAGGTTATACCAGTAACCCTAATGTAGTTGGACAACACTTTTTGATTCTGCACATGATGAGGTAAGAGGTAGCCTAAATATGCATTTAAAGAAATGTGACTAAGTAATTTTATTCTGTCACCTTAGTAATTGCATTTTCAATTAAATAATGCATATCTAAGCTCTCTTACTTCCATCATGTGCACTAAGTCAGCTTTGTCCAACTATAGTAGCAGACCTGGGGTTCAGAGTTATAGCATATTGATAAAAACACAAACAACAAAAATTACTACACCAGTGACAAGATTAAGACTGCACTGTAGGCTATGTATTCACCCACATGGGTTTAGGAGAGCAGGTCATAGTCTAGTGCAGATGAAGAAAGATTGTATTGCTAAGGGCATTATTCAAAGGCATGTTGGTGCACGTGGGAAACCAGGGCCAAACCACCATATAAAAAGCCCAAGGGGAGGTACTGTAAAAACATTCTCGTCCCGAAGACTCTTGTCTTTTTTACTGAAACATTCCTTCCTCATTAGCGTATGACCATTAACATATATTAGAGCCAATATTTTGCACAAAGACAAGAAGATACAAAGTTTGCCTTACCTTGATTTCATAATTCTTGAAGAACACATTGGCTTTGAAATAGTATATGGCCTCATCAATGATGTCTGTGTCTTTGGCTGAAATTACAAAGAATGTTAATTATACTTAAAGTTAGAGAGGTTGGGCAAGTTCTTTAATGTAAAATAATGGAACTGAAGCTCGCCACCTGACACCACACCTGAGTTGGTCAGAGGACTCCTGGCTTTCTCATTCCAATGGTTTAGAGAGTGGAACAACAGCAGGTCCTGGCTAGGCACAGGCCCTGCTAGACAAAATACCTCCTAGACTACCCAATCAGGCTGGTCTAATCTGCTTCATTCAATGTTTTTAAAAACACTTAAATGCGTGTAATGGTTCCTGGGATCCTATTGCTTGTGTGGGTTTCTGATCCTAGATTGTTCTTTTTATGGGCAATTGTTACAACTGAATCCCTTTCACATGAGAATGATTGCTGTTGATCCTTCATTGAGACATCATTTGCCAGCATGCTATGCTTTGGAAGTTTTCACTGGAATTAATGTGAAGGAGGATCTTCTCAGTTAAGTGTTTCTCAGTAACATGCATCCGGAGTTTTTTTTTATATTGCAAAAAAAAAGGTAGAATTTACAGTTTATTTTTCTTATAATCAAGGTACTTGCAGCTTCTGTGAAGTACTTTATTTTGTTTGGCACATGTTACTAGCTGACATTTCAAAGAAAATGTGGGCACTTAATGTCAACAGTGCATACACTTTAGTTTGAACCCATGCATCCCATTTTTGTAAATTATAATCTTTTTATAGTCCATTTTAAATTACATCCAGCCACATGGCCATTTTTGCCTATGCCACTGAGGAGTCTGCAGTTGAGAGAAGGCTCTCATGACACCTTATAAGGAACAAACATGCACCAGCAGACAACCCTATAGAGGAAATGAAATACACTGGCTGAACATTAAAGGAACACTTTCTTGTTGTTAAACTATTTTTGCTAACTAAATGAACATACTCTCTTTCGCTGCAGGGCCCTTGAACTGGGTTTTTAGTGGTAGCATTGCCATGTTTCCCACCATCTTGGTGTCGCCATCCATCAACCCAGAGTGGTAAGCCTGTAAACGAAAAAGGTAATACATTTAGTAATGATGCCACTTTCACGAGATAATATTTCAGTCATGAGACGATGCCAGCTCCTAGTCCACTTGCTAACAATTAAATATCTCGATAGGTTAGTGTACACGAAGTGTTAGCTAACAGCTGAAACAACAGAAACTAGTAAACAAGTCGTCAGTTTCCTAGTTCCCATATAATAGGCATGTACGCATTAATATTTTCCCAGCATTTTTACAAGTTCGTTTCCAAGTTTTTATGGGATCATGTCTGAACGTTACATTCGAATGGCTAGCTGGTAGTAAATACTACGGTACTCGAACGGTAGATACCGCTTTAAATAAATGTGCTACAATTGTCATACAAATGAATACATTTCAGTGCACACACTAAATCAAAGTTGTTCCAACAAGAGATGGTCATGACATTTTTATTACTTACCGGCATTTTGAGAGATAAATATCAATCTTTCTGCACAGCAAAAGAAAAATGTCACCGCTCGTCAGGAAGATGTTGCTTCCGCGTTAGCATATCCGGTCCCACCCAAAATATTTTTTCAGGAAGTAGAGTAGACCAGAGTAGAGGCTGTGTATTAAAGGCGAAGTTCACCCATTTATTAATTTCACAAATACTGTCCGTTTTCAATAAATTTAAGTGAATATTTAAAATATTTTTTCTTAATTTTGTTTCATGTTGTTATATGTGCAATTAACTAAATGTATATGTGCAATTAACTCGATTTTTGTAAGACAAATTCTGTTAAATTGATGTAAGACAAATTCATATTATTACATTTGCTTTGGTCTTCAAACAAAATCAATTAAATTGAATATCAGCAGTTGTCACAAAGGGCTTTTACAAAACACCTTCCCTGCCAAGGAGTAGGCAGCAGTGGCTAGGAAAAACTCCCTAACAGGGCCAAACATTTTGAAGAAACCTATAGAAATCAGGCTTGAAAGGGTGACCAGTCCACTTCTGGCTGTGCAGGGTAAACATTATAAGAGTACAAGTTGTAATAATTAAAAAAATGCATCTGGGCTGTGTCCAGACTCTATAAAACCCAATCCAGGTCAGAAGCATGACCTGATGACACGTAGAAGAACAATCTGGGGGGATACGGTCAGCACTGGCAACTGGAATTGTCAGGTACCGATTTGATCTCTACCTTTAATCTGCAACACAACCAGTCCTTTGGACAGGGACAGCAACAAGCATTTTGAGCCTGGTACTCCAGAGGTGTGGTCTAAGACCTCATGTCTGAAGTATAAACAGAGTAGGAGACAAGCCAAAAATAAAGGCGGAAACTCCACAATGCATTCCCATCAACAGGGAAGCACAGAAAAAATTTCCACCACACATCTCACCAGACAAGCCTGCTTGTTATTACACTACTAGCTACCAGGAATATTATTTTCTGGCAAACGTAAGGTGCACGCATTTCACAGCCTACAACCACAACTGAGGTCACAGATGCCCAACCAAGCCCAAGAAGTTGCTAGTAAGCAACAGCTCAGCCCTGTCTGAGATCCACCTGTCAACCCGACAGTAGCGGGACAATTTGGACTGTCCCCAGTCCACAAATTAAAGTCCACAAACAATACAATGGCACATGCACTGCAAAGCACTAATATCTAGATCACACCCACAACATAATTTCAACTGGTTGACACATGGTTTTACAAACATTTTATTGGAAAAATACAATCCAGATATTTATACAGCTGCTCAAGAATTGAGCAATTTACAAGACGTTCTGCCAACATTCTGATATTGATAAGATATTGGCTTACAGGCAGGATTCAGTATCATCACCAACTTCTTTAGCCAAAAAGTCATAAACCTTCAAATTTCTACAGCTCCTCTTGAAATGTTTAAAAGATAACCCTAACCTGATCCATCCATTTGTCTTACCTAAAAAGGAACAGTTCACACAAATTAAAAAGGACAGAACATGAGTGCACAAAAATATATGAATTACTTTAATTAACTTCTCATACTATTGAAATGTGATATTATTCTCTAAACTCCCAGCTACAGTTACTTCTTCTGTAATGGAAGACACCAACAGAGATTTTTTTTATTACCCTTGGATCTATGGTGCCGAATTTAACTTGATTCATGGAAAGAGATGTTTGGGTGCTGTTGTGTGTTGTAAAAAACCCCTGAGGGAACTGAAGTTTTAATCCATGTTTAGGATTTCACAAGAAATTGAATTTTGCATGTGTAAAGAACTTTGTCAATCTGTGATATGCTTTCATCTACTTCGGCATGTGGCTGAAATAGCATTGAAAATGTGGTTTCTGTAACGATACCATGAAATAACACAAGTATGGAGACTAAAATGGATGAGGAACATTCTTAGTATAAACCCGAACACCAATGTTCTGACATCTCTTTCCACTAATTGAGTATAAGGTCGTATCTGGGACACTTTAGGATGATTTGGATGCCAAATATGCTAACATTGGCACCAGGCTAAAATGGGATTTGTTGTGTTAGTATTTGGAAAAAGTAACAAGGAAATAACACCAAAGCTTGGATTAATGTAATATTCTACATACAGATAATGTGGCAATTTGTAATTTGAATGAACTATTCCTTTAAATTACATTAAGACAAAAAAATCTAAACGTACAACAGCATGATTTTAGAATCTATTGCACCACTCCAGAATGAGGGCATGAATGAGTGAAACTGAGAATGCAATATCTGGATGACAATGCAATATACAGGTAATCATAAAATTGTAATCAGAAAACCAAACATAAGTAAGTCTAAGAATAAATAATAATAATAATAAAAGCATTATTCTTGGACTCTGCTCTAGAATGTTTACCCTCGGACCATAAAATGTTTAAAAGTTTGAGAATTCGGTTCTTCTTAGTGCTTTCATGAGGGTGTCCATAATGTGTCAGTTCTCTACTTGGTTCTGGAAGAATGTATCATAATTTGTGTTGTCCGGGTCCTCATTGGGCTCCTAAGGAGAAGGGAAAAGGGTCTTAGTGGTCTTACTACTGACACCGGGTTGTGTGATTGTCTCACCAGGTTATCTTCAGATCCATGCACTCTGGACCAGATCATTTGCTAAACGACAGGTTAAAAATCTATTTTTTTCTTTTATTGCAGATCTACACTGATCTCCAAAACAACTTCTCCAGAATGCACAATACAAAAATCCTGCACAGTGACAGAGACCATTGAACCCTGAGGACTAGTTTGGGTTCTATTTTTGACTGGCATAAAGGCAGTGGAATGGTTAGGTGCAATTTCAACATATTTAAGTTGTTTCTCTATTGCAAAGCTATACAAGGACTGATCATTTACCAGTCTTAAAGTAACTACTGGATGGTTAGAATTACCTAAGGTGTCTCCTTAAAGACATGTAGCAAAGTGCCTTATCCAGATGGCACTGTAAAGCTTATTTCAGTTCAACCTGCAGTTGATCATCATTTTTTATTATTAATTAAATTAATTAATAATGAATGAATTCAATTACAGTCTAACCACATTCTCTAAGTAGAACTCTTTAGTTATGTCTCAGTCATATGTATTAACTGTCTTTTCAGCACATCGGCAAGTGATAAACATCATTGTTTGCAAAAATGCAAACCCTTTGAAATGTCATTCATTTCAATGACCACCATCAACAACGAGATGTCAATGTGTGTCCACATATATGACTATGTAGAAAAATACTGATGGTGCATCAAATTGCAATAATCATAGTATTGAATATAACGTGTAGTGATACAACAAGCCATTCAATTAATAATTGTTAGGGTTTGTTAAAATACATTTACCTTTGGTTCCTTGAACTCCAAGTCTTCTCCGTATTGTATGGAAAAGTCTATGTGCTGAAGCACTATGTTGATGCCTTCTTCGTCTGTGCGGTCAAATGGCAGGAACCTCACCATGCTGTAATCATCAATCTACAAAAAACAACAAAAGGTCAAGCCTTATTTACAGACACCCGTGCTATACATGGTTATTTACAGCACAAACTCACCAAACCACAGATAGCTTTGGTCAGCTTCTTGAACTTCTTGCTTCTAATTGTAACAGAATTGTCCTCCATCATTGAATACATGTCTGGGTCCAGGTATCTGCATGGAGAGGGCAAAATCTGTCGGTGCCGGCTAATACAGGTCCACTAGGCTTGTGTTAAGAATCTATTCAAAGCCAGACACAAAAACGCAACCAAGTGGATGAAGACCACAGTGACAGACATACACACAAAGGAAGAGTTATATTGCTCTGACACCTACTTCTCAATTTCCTTCTTGGCCTTTGGACTCAACAAGTCCATTTTGGTCATGATGTTGACCGTTGGAATCTCCAAAGCCACCATGGCACTCAATGCGGCCATTATACCAGAGATAAACTGGGAAGGAGACATATTTCGTGTGCAACAAGTTTATAAGTGTGAAAGCGGTGATCATGGTATTACAAGGTGTTTATCAGTGGCCATATTACCTTGAAGGTCTCCACCATGAACTGTGAGTCCACCAAGAAGACACCACAAACACGGAATTCCCATTGCTGGAGCTGTTCAACCAGTTGCCTCATCACAGGGAGGTGTGTGTAGAGCTCGATTTGACCTGCAGACATTTTCATTGACCTATCAGCACAAACCTTTTGCTCACCGTCACAGTCACCCTCATCAACAGATCTAAATGTACCACATTGCACAATAATGACTGATCTTCCATGATTACCATTATCCAAGTAATATCCTTTCCCCCCACTATAAAAAACAACTTACCAGGACAGTCAAACAGTATGTAGTCATCCTCCACATGGCCCAGGCTTTCCTCCAGCCAGTCAAAATTGTTGGCAAAGTACTCCATGCAGAAGACAAGCCCTCCATTCGGGCCAAACCTCAGGGACTCATCCTCCATCACATCATCCACCATGATCAGCTCCCGGATATCTAAGGTTAGAAAAATTGCCTCAGTCTGTCAGTACCACTCACTGTTAGAAAAACACGATCCTTACGGTGTCAGGATTCCACAGGGATGTGGTCTTACCTGCCATGACCGGGTAATTAAAGTGCTCAGCAGCTGGGTCTAGGTTGACCACCTGTACAGAGCGGTTTATGGCTTCTGCATGCTCGATCAGTGTAGAGCAGTAGGTACTCTGAGGAAATAGACAGCGATATTAAAAACACAGTTGACTGAAATGTTGTGACGAATTGGGAACGTGAGAAAAATCTATTAAAAACGAGGGTCAAGTGCAGCCACATTGGTGCTGTAACTGGATTTCTGAATGCCATTTCATTGTCGAGTGCCTGCATGCAGAATTCAGACCTTGTGTTGTAGCTAGATTACATAAGCCCAATTTAGTTAACTGTGAAAAAATTGCTTAGAACTGCTAATAAACCTACTTACATTTTCAAACAGACATGGAAAAAAGCGCAAACACCTTGCTAAATAACATGAAAATTAGCTGCCTTCTTAAGTAAAGGAACACAAGTCTCACTGTCATCAACCCTGTCAGCGTGTAAACTAGTAGTACTGTAGAGGTTGGTGGTCAGTTAAAAACTATATAAAACCGTTTCCTTTCTAAAATGTATCTCCCTTAAATCCAAATGTATACTGTAACTACAAAACACAAACCGTGTGGCAGTTTAAACCAACGACGTGGGAAAACGTTAGCCAACATAAAGCTAACTGGTTAATTAGTTAGTTCACCTTTCCACTTCCCGCCGGGCCCATCACCAGTTGAGCGTAACGAGGCATTGCTTCTGAAACTATGCAGATAAATATTTAGTCGCAGATTTTTTTTTTCTTGTTTTTTTGTGTACTACACCATGTCGGCTAAAATCAGACAACACGCTTGCCAACTGCAAGCACTATCCATATGTACGGGTATCGTGAATCAGCGTCTTGTGAGCAACATTAAAAAATCTCTTCCGGGTCACGAATATACGGATTTTTTTCAAAATAAAAGAGACCAAAATATTACTTGAAAACTGACATAAATTGAGTTTATTAATTGTTTAAGAAAAGTTTCCTCTCAAAACATAGAAAACAATTCATGTTTGACCATATTAAATTCAATAAAAAATAAAAAAGTGGGTATTAAAACACGTTCCAGGGGCAAAATTCAGAAAATGCCAATGACTGAATATGGAATAAATATTGCCTCACTGCTCATAAACTATTGAATAATCCATAGAGAAAGCAATGTAGGAACTGCTCAGGAGAGTGTGTAGAGTAATACAAACCTGTCAAACGATCGTTAATGGTGTGCTACATCTAGCAACACAATATTTTCCACAATGTCTCTCAATGGATATGAAATACATATTGCCATATAGAGAAAAAACTATTCTATATGTCGCAGTGAATGTATTGTAGGAAATGTTCAGGAGGGTCTAGACTGTGATAATATGCAAACAAATCAAGGGGCACTGTGTATTTGCAATTGTTGCTGGCTTTTTAATCCACCCATCTCAATGGCCACAATGGAATTCAGTGGATATGAAATACATATTGCCCTATAGGAAAAAAAACTATTCTATATGCCGCAGTGAATGTATTGTAGGAAATGTTCAGGAGAGTCTACTGAGTAAATATCTGCAAAGAAATCAAGGGGCACTGTGTATTTACAATTGTGGCTGGCTTTTTACTCCGCCCATACCATTGGCCACAATGGAATTCAGTGGATATGAAATACATATTGCTCAATAAAAATAAAAATAAATTCTATATGCCGCAGTGAATGTATTGTAGGAAATGTTCAGGAGGGTCTAGACTGTGATAATATGCCAAGAAATCAAGGGGCACTGTGTATTTGCAATTGTTGCTGGCTTTTTAATCCGCCTATACCATTGGCCACAATGTAACTCAATGCATATGAAACACATATTGCTCAATAAAAAAAAGACTATTCTATATGCCGCAGTGAATGTATTGTAGGAAATGTTCAGGAGCGTCTACTGAGTAAGTATCTGCAAAGAAATAAAGGTGCACTGTGTATTTGCAATTGTTGCTGGCTTTTTACTCCACCCATACCATTGGCCACAATGGAATTTAGTGGATATGAAATATATATTGCCCAATAAAAAAAGACTATTCTATATGCCGCAGTGAATGTATTGTATGTAATGTAATGAAAAGCTGCAGTTCCGGCAAATGCGAACATACAATTTTCATGCATGAGCACAGAAGAAATACAACACTTCTGTACTTTCGGATGTGAACTTGCCACCTGCCGTCCAAACAGAATGTGACATTTGCTTGATAATGGTGGCCTTTATGGCAGAGCGAGAGTTCATTGGATGAAACAGGATATTGAAAATGGCATGTTACCTACAAGACTGGTGCATTGGTACATAAGTTCCCTGAACGATGCACCAATGTTACCAAAATATTCCCATAGATGGTTGTCTATGTTCTTACATCCTTTTTTGAAGGGGGATGAAGGAGCTGTGTACGTTATTTGGAGGTTGCAAAATTGCATATGTTCTGGGAACATTCTGTTAATGTTTTGGTAATGTTACAACATTTGGAATGTTATAGGAACAGTAAGTAGATCCAGAGGTTAAATTGACAGGCATGTCATGAGACAAAAATACACCTATATTGTTTTAAAAAGCAACAGATAGTTCAATGAACCCAAGCACATCTTCAATTCACAAATATGGTAGAGATTAATTGAAATATGACAGTATGCCCTCACTAATGTAAGTCACACTAGATAAGACTGATACATGTCTGCTTAAAGACCTAATTGTCTTTTTCCAACCAAAGTTTTCCATTGATACATTGTGCATTTTTATATCAGCATTCACTTCAAACTTCTCGGATTTGACACCACCTCTATTTTTTTCATGACTGTTTTATATGCAGTTACATTTTCTATAAGTGATAGTCTTAAAACATAATGAGAATAAAAAATGTTTTTATTGTGGGGGAAATGAGTAAGAGAAGGCCCACTACAAGAAAATAAAGGCCATGGAGCTACACATACTTACAGAACATTTTACAAGAGAATGTGTCAAATAAAAAAAGTGGCACCAAGTATTAATTTGAACAACATTCTGCAAACTCATGTGACTAATTGCATTCTATGCAGACACCATATGTTGGGTCAAACACAAGCAATTGCTGATGACATAACAATATACATTTATTTAGGGTTAAATTAGCAGACTGTTATGGTACAACATTAGTAATGTGGTGATGAAGTTGGAGGCGCAGGTAGAAAGGAATGAAACGATAAACCTAGTGAATGACAGCACTCCCCTGCCTCATCCATTCAGCCCTGGCATTAAGATTTCTTGTACTCAATCCTCTCTACTTTGACATCATCTCCAATGAGCTGGTAGACGTACGTCACCACTGTGGATGCTTGGATGTCCATCAATACAAAGGAAGGGATGATGTTGCTGAAAAGAAACCAAACAAGAGAAATAGTACTTTACAAAACAATGTACTACTTGCAGTTAGCAACTTACCAAGATTCTAAAATAACACTTGTTATAAGACCCCAAAAAAGTATGTGAATGAATCTGCAGAAATCTGACAATACCTTTCCAGTGCATTGTAAGCTCCAGTTGCTGAGCCAGGGTTGATGTAGAACTTGTTCTCATTTTCGAAGGCCTCAAATTTGTGCGTGTGTCCAGAGATGAGGATGTCCACATCGAGCTGCCTCTGCAGCAGGGCCAGGCTTGCCATATCCCCCCAAGGTATCACCTGGTGCCCGTGGATGAGGCCGATTTTAAACTGACCCACCGTCACCACCTTCTGCTCTGGGTAGTTCAGGTTCTGTAAGTCAGAGAAGATCGAAAACAGACTACAGTTCATTCACTGTTCTAACCCATTAAAAGAGCACACACAGGTGTTTAGAGATATTTAACCGGTTGTATATCAGAAAGGAAGCAGATACAGAAACCTCATCAAAGTCTCCCCTGACAATGTGTACATCCCCAGCCAGGGTCTTCAGGTAATCATAGCTCTCCTTGGTGCAGAGGTTTCCTGTACACAGGATGTGCTGGATCTTGCCTGGCACCAGTAACTTCTTGAACTTGGCTGGGAGGGTGTTGCATCGGTGGGGGATGTGCAGGTCACCTAACACCAGTACCAACTGGCATCAAACAGTGGATGGAGAGATGTCAGCAATAGTTACACAAGGGAGGTCTGTCATACAAAGGAAATGTAGGCCATCCATTAGGAGGGAGGCAAAAAGTTGAGTCCAAAACCTTTCATATCTGTCAAATTAGGAAATAAACTGAATTAGCATTTGAAATCATATAAGTTAAATTTCAATTAATCTTAGAAATTCCACAACTTTGGTCCTTGAGTTGGAAGATAATGTGTTTAAATGTCATTTGTTGATTTGGGAATCATTACTCCACAATAAGAAGTAAAAATATTGTGTTTTGCCAAATTGGTCAAGGACTAAAGCTTTTGGTTTGCTTCTGGAGAATTAGACTATCCCCCAGATGGAAGTGTTTGTCTGACCCACAACTAATCAAATAAGCCTCACTTCAGACAAACAAGAAACGTTTATTAGAATTTTTCACACCACACTCAAACAACAGAAAACCCATCCTAAGTCACCCTAACCAGCGCAGTGGTCTGTGTTCAAACTCACATGATCAGTCACTACAATGTCCCGAATTGCTCAATATCATCACCTAATTGCATGGCAAATAGTGTGTATTTGTGTGTATAAATCAAAATGTACTGTTACCAGTAAATCAATACAAGACAAAACCACAGAGCATAGTAAGGCATGGAGCTTTACTAGAACAGCAATACACCCAGATTAGTCTGCAAAACAAGCCTACAGCAGAGGTAGAATATGCAGCCGACAGAGTCCGACTCAAAGAGCAGGGCACTTACCCGGTGACCAGCCTGATTACAACGCAGAGGTTGATTGGAGACAGAGGGGGGGTGGGAAGGGAGTGTTGGGTAACAGGGGTAGGAAGCAGGATGTGCATGGAGAGATTGACATGAAGCATGGTCAAAAATTTGAAATTAAATAAGAAAACCGGGTGGGACAAGAATAAAAACGTAAATTAGAAAAATGAAAAGTGAATGAATGAAGTAAGGAAACATTCCAAACCAATAAGTGTTAGCTAAGTGACACCAGTAAATAGCCTTAATTGTTAGTTGGTCGTAGATTAGTTCAAAACTGATGATGCAACCCTTGTTAAAAGCACTTAAGTTAGGTTTACATTAGAAATGCAATGACAAAATCTGATCTAAAGTTCAAGTCAACTTTAATTCAAAAACTAAAATGACAGAATGCATATACATGCGTTAAAGGATCTAGTTAGAGAACAATGTGTGTAAAGAATGAGACACTGTGTATGGAATGGTGAATTACGTAGACAGCAACGAGAGAAAATATAATCACCTACAATTTATCTTGCTAACACAACAGGAAAAAGTTACCCGTACCTAACTACTCGAGTTCGATCTCATCACAAAGATTTAATAAAAATGTACAACTAAAACAAACGTAGCTAAAACTAGAATCCAATGGAAGTTGAATATTTGATTTGAGGAATGTTCAATTCACACCACTTTTTCAGCTATTTCAATATCATGTGATCGTTCATCTATCATTGGTTAGCTAGCCAACAGACCAACAGGCTTTAAACACTTAAATTCTAGGATCAGGAATTAGATTTTACTATTACATGGCAACCAATATTTACATTAAAATATAGGCAATGTTCAAGAAACAAAAATAATAGCACAAATTCGAATATTTAATCTTTTTAGACTTACCATCGTATATTTTGGTGTAACTGATGGGTTTCAGGAAGCACCGACGCAAGACGTAATGACGTATGCACTGACAGCGTCATAAAATCAGCCAATGATCGTGGTGCTATCCTACGGATCTCAAGATAGAACATTTGCATTGTGCTCATGGGGATGAATGGGTGGATTCCTGGGGCAGTATTCAAACATTTTAGTCTAAATGTAGCTCCTAACTATGATTTAGGAGTAACGCTTGACAAAAATGGGCGTCAGTCCTAACTTTACATTTTTGGCCGATGAGTATTTCACAAAGCTTTTTAGCACTGAAACCTCCTAAATCTGTAAAAAGTTAGGGGTAATCAAGAGGACTCTTATTAAGTTACAGTCCTAAAGGGGCTGCTGTCGGCAATCTGCCCGGTAATCAGGTTGACGTTTTAGAAAAGTATCATCTTCATTGCGAGGTTATTCTGATCATCGTAGAGCTAGTCGTTGATGCAGTCACTTCCCCAACAAACAGAAAACAACCAAACACCGGGGATCAAGCTTCGGACAATTATACGCTACCTCGCCACAGGGAACATATAGTGATGCATCGTAGATTAACTACGTATCTCAGTCATGTCAGTCGAATATCACATCAAACAATAAGTGCCTACTCTAGACCCCATATCGTCCGACAAATCATTTAGTTTCCTCATTTGCTAACCGCAAAGAAATAAAGCCGACTTAATGGCCAAAGGTGGACGGGGACACAGCCTAACTGCACCATCGAAAGAGGAACGCGACTTTCTTTACGAGTTGCCAGACATGTAAGAAGCTGACAATAAGCTGAACATATCCTGAGTGGTCAGTATATCATTCTTGGTTTCATGTTTAATCAGCGACACTTGGCCTACATTTTTATTTGAAAATATTTTAACATGGCAACATCCCACATCCTTCAGGACAGTATTGCTATGATTAATTCACCGACAGAGACCCCCCCCCGTCAGCCAATCACTGTGAGCACAGCTTGTTCGTGGAATACATCATCCATAGTAACCGGATCAACCCCGCCCTTTCTCTTAGCTTAAGATTTCTCCCCTTAAGTTAACGTTGTTCTTAGCAGCTCTTTGAAGAATAAACTATTAACTATGAACTTTTAGTGCTGTTTAGGAGTCCTAGTGGTAAGGTCAAATGTTTTAAAGAGCAGGACAGGTTGATGAGGTGTTGGTGGAGAGTTGAAGTGAAATAGAGCTGGAGATGACAGATCTCACATGGCAGTCTGAACATCGTTTACAAGGTCATAATTTTCTTAAAATTGCCTTCTTGATGTAGTACAATGGCCTCTTTCAGGGCCTTTGAACTGGCCCATCGGTTCTAATTGAACAATGACTTTTCTGAGATTTATATTTCTCACTTCAGAAGTTAGGCGAACCAATGACAGGTCCCATGTTTTTATTTGAGCATGGTAACAGATATACCAATCATCAAACTTGAGTCACCACCAAACTGATTCTAACAGATGCTGTGCATAGAATACCTCTAAGTTAATGATTTACATATTTATTGAAATAAGTTATGCTTATTTCTGTGCCCTTCAGTGGCAGGCCATTTCCTTGTGGAATGTCACTGAGGAAGTCTGCTTATCTTAAAAAAAGAGTGGTTTCCATCATGGCCTACTCATAAATGTGTCATGAGACAAAATGAACATTAAGAGGTACTTCAATGACAAATCAATTATTTTTTTACTTTTTTGGAAAGGAAAGGAGAAAGGTGCAGCGGTCTAGTAATTATTTACCAAAGTTGTATGTACACTAATTTGAAAAGCATACAGTCTTTATCTGGAAAACATGCATAACAATCTGTCAACTTTATAGCTAGCTAGTAAACTAGAAATATAAACAACTCTTACTAGTTTTCTGAAGGTTTATTGAAATAAAAACTGGTGTGTAAAATGAAAAGGCAGTAATCGGAAGGGACAGTGAGTTTCAAAACATGTTTCTGGTGGACTCTACTCCAGACCAAAATGCATCCCCAGCACCCCCACACCCCCAGAACCTTGCAACAGCTGGGTGGCAGGGTCAAACTCTAGTGGTACCGCCCTGGTCTGCTTCTGCTTCAGAGACCGATCCATCATCTGTGAGCATAAACAATATCCATCAATAATATGGTGACAAACACTATACACAAACATGAAAATAAATGAGTACCAAACTTCTAGCATCCTAATCAACCAAGAAAAAAAAATTGAGATTTTGAACCAGTACCAGAACAGATGTGAACAGTTTCATGATGTAACTCACCTCATAGGTGGAAAGCTCCAGCTGCTCTTTAAAGTCATCCTCTTTCTGTGACAGTGGCTTGTTGATCACCATGGCAGCTTTTGACACATCAGGGTGGTAATGGTTCTGCAGAGTCTACAGCCAGGTGGAGTGGAAAAGTTAAGATGCAATCCTTTTTAAACCCTTCCATTTTTGTCTGGATGTGTAATATGTGGTCTGCGCACAGTCATTAGAATCACTAACATTTCTCAGTTAGCCTTGAAATTCCTAGTTTGAAAGGGAGCGGTTTTGATGACATGGGCCACAAATTGGCATGATATAATACACAATCTTCAGGGACCCTTTATGTCTTCACTTCCACAACCAATGGGTCAAAACCCCTGACCGAATCTGTAACAGCACTGATGGAGTTGGATGTGTGCAGATCATTTGTGTTTCTCTAAAAGGCCATAAAAACCTGAAGCTCCCATAAGCTGCTCTCCAGGGCACGACACTTGGCAGGGTCCTCCTCCTCCATCATGTATGGGTCATCACAGGCTTCTGTCCAACGCACAGGAAATGACAAGCAATGTCATAAATCTAGTAAAACATTCAGCTGTTAGAAAGCTCTTTGAGACCTTACGCATGCTGTAGAATGGGGGCACTTACGATCTGCTGCACTGGGCCTATGAATGAGAACACGGCAGGCAGGATGACGGCGAATCAGGTTGCAGATGAAGGGTAGTACCATCAACAGAGCAGCAGGTGGCGCAGTGAGAGCCAATCGGGACAGACGCTTGGCAAAAGCAGCCACCAAGTAGACTGGCAGGTGACTAGGGAAAGGGAAATAGAAAGAGTTGCATGTTGACTAATTTAAAGCAGATGTGGAGGAGTAAGTTATTACTAAGCAGTGAGGTGAAGAGAGTATAGGTCTTACGTGGAGGAGAGAAAAATATTTGCTAAGTGGAAGAAGCGTGCTCTGTACTTCACATGGAAAACAGAGGGCTCCAGCAGGTTGTACAATTTCTTGTAGAAATCTGGATAGTCTCTGCGCACACAGAAAATAAACAACCTTAGAGCTTAGTACTGTACATGCCAAAAGTTAACACTTGACACTTTGAAATACTCACAGGTTGTGTTGATGGATGAGCACAAACAGGCCATTGAGGGCAAGCAGACTGATGGCCCCTCCTGTAGAGACACAGAAATCACAACATTAAATCAAAGTCCCTAGTCCTAACAATACACTGCAGAAAAAGAAAAAACAAAAGCCAAAGTGTCTGAACAGTAATGGCTTTTATCCATATTACAGAAGTTGTTTCATACTCATAACTCTATTATAGTCAAACCTGAGTTTGAATCATTTTACAAATCTCAAACAGCAAGTATTCAGATATATATTATTTGAAAAGAAAAGTATCTTATGCGTGTATGTTTTTATACATTTGGAGATTACAAACTAAAATACACTGAATTTTCTTGACAAACGATCCTTAAGGGCCATGTAGACTTACCTCTACCAAGAACAATCAGAAAAGGAGCCTAGTTCCTTGCTAGGTTTCTTCCTAGATTCTAGCCTATCAAGGGAGTTTTTACAATCCACTGTGCTTCACATCTATTCTTGATCTTTGGAGTTCTGTTTATCTGCTATTTTTTAAAAGGCATTTGATTTATTGACTGAAATACAATAAAATGCATTGGAATGTCATTTCAAAATGTGTTTTTAGCTGGCTCAGTTGTTGCTAAATTTACAAGTATTTTTTTTAACATTGCAACAAAGAGAACCAGTTTAGCCTCATCAAACGAGTATAGACAACAATCACCAAAAAGCCGTCCATCCTCAATAGCTCCCTGATGTGGGCTACATACAAATGGCACAATTATTGTTCTGCTTCTGTAGACATAGCAAACATGAAAATAATTACTTAAGTCATAAAGCCTGTTATCGCTGTGGCAAAGATACATCTGTATTAGATTATATGTACAACACAAATGTAGGTCTAATCGGTTTGTCTACACCAAGTTGGGGAAAATGAAACACATGCTGTCTGGTCTGGATATTTGCACAAGTCTGCACAACAATGACTGGTGAAGACGTGCACCTTATTGCTTCTGAACAAGCACAGACAAAAAATGATGTTGACGGGAAGCCTATTAAAGCTATGGGTAGTTTATTGAAATGTGTGTTACAACATGTGTTTAATTCAGTATCACAACCCACTATAGAAACCATAGTGGACGGTGATAGTGAAACTGTGAGGGACTCAAGGCCTCTGCAATTAATGACTCCAATGTGTCGTGTGAATCAGACTGGTGTCTCTGAAGAAACTTCATTATTCTGACCTCTCAACTAAAAAATATTAGTTGACCAAGAGCCACATTTCCATTATAGGCCCATTGACTAGGTGGGGTCGGCAGTAATGTAAGATTCAAGCATTATCTTTTATCTAAAACAATGAACTGTCATAGCACTAATTAAAAACCTAGCCTCATTGGTGGGGCTGCCCTCTAACTTGTTATGGTGGGATTACAGCAACGTTGGGATATCGTCAACATTTATAAAGTCCTGCATTGTCCACTCAAATACATTCAGATGATGAGGTGATTTGTTTGGTGATCCCAGCTTGAGTATAGCATAGCATCTAAAAGGAAGTTGTGTTGTATTGACTAAAGCAACCCAACTAACCAACATCATACGCTGCAGTCAGGAAGTCGATCATCAGTGTGGGATTGCTAATGTGGGGCAGGATGGAGTCGTGGAGGATAACCAGCACCATCTTATACATGCTGCTGGGCAACTACAGTGGGCGACAGACGGACAAAAAGACAAATTATTCTAAATGTTGCAGGCAGCAGTCTGAAACCACACATCCAAATGTGTTGTATGCACATGTAAAAGTTGATTATATTCATTATATACCTTATACTTCAGAAACCCGAGCCACAGACGTTCAAAGGCACGTTTGTGTTCCTGATGATAAGGACAGATGATCATTACAATCACACCTGACAACACAGAAACCTGACAATACAGTAAGGCCTTTGTCCCCAGTTAAGATGAAGTTTTTCTTACTTTTAGCTTAGCGGCTTTCCAGTCTTCATGTTTAGCTGTGTAAAGAAACACAGAGAAATACATTTAAATAGGTGAAGGCTGAGGTTGTACTACGGAAGATAACAGCCACATTCTGCCTCTCTATGGAAGCCTCCTCCCAAAGCTATAGAACCCAATCACCATCTGTGCTTGGGTTTATTTAGAAAGGTTTCATTAGCTGCTGTTCCCCTACTTCTTTCTGACTGCCAGTCGGCCTCCTTAACCAATGTTTGCAATGGTGAGGACTTCGGTCTGCTTTTATTTAATATGCTGCTTGATATCTGCAGAAAAACTCTCCACCAATTAAAAAAGATTGGTTTTGGAAATGATTATGTAAACTAAGATAAGTCAATCTAGGGTTTAATTCTCTCTAGTAATGGGAATAAGCCCTTAGAGTATGTCACAGCAGGTGCTGCCTAACGGAGGTCAACGGTCCACACCATTCTGAAGTGTTGGTTAGACTGACTTCCAGAGTGTGGACTCTCCAGGGCTTGATTGAAAGTACGAAACCAAATGTAACATGTGTGAGAAACTAGGTAAAAAGAATAGTATATTAAAAATCGCATGTCTGTTTGATGCTTATGTTAATAACATGTTTTCTGCAGAGGAAAAACTACCCATGTACAGAAGAAGCAAGACAATTGTATGAGAAGTACAAAATCCTGCAAACTGATAAACTTCAAGTACATGCTGCATCGAGTTACTGAAAATACATTTGTAATTTGCCTTTTTTTAATATCAATCAGAGAAACACAATCGTACTCGGTGAGGGACTGACCTTCCTGTTTAACCAGGAAGTTGGTAAGTTCAGACTCCTGGCTTGGCATGCTGATATTAGACAGCAGAGTGAAGACATTGTTCTGGTAGACCGGAATCACTGCCTGAAGAAACAAGACCAGTCAAATCCGACATCGACAGAAAACAGTCCAAACATAGGGCTATGGTTAAGAAAACAGATCAACACAAGGGATTCAAAAAGAAAGAGTGAAGAAAGCTTTCAAAAGATAACACAACCAAAAAACCACAAACTATTTTTACACCAATCATACACCGGTCCTGGGAAGAACCTACCCCTTTGTTTTTGTCCATCACCCTGGCAACATTCTCACGGGTGGCACTCATAACGTAGTAACGCACATCTTCCATCTCCAGGTACTCCTGAAATCTGGAGATAAGAATGGCCATATCCTCCTCCTGAGAGAGTAGTTTGTCAACCACTGCCTGCAAAGAGAGCAAAAGATCAATGTTACCACTGTGATGCAGTTGGTAGAGCATGTGCAACACTGTTCTTGACCTAGTGGCTACTGATAAAATAATATGAACTTGACAGTGATGAAAGGGACGGGATGATTTTGACACTTATCGAGAACATTTCAAGGAACTTATTCTGGTGACATGCTGATCAGTGATTTGCTGATGTTTGACAGATCTCACTCTTCAATACTTTAAAACGTTTTAACAGCTGTTTATTCAGTACACAGAAAATCCAGCAAGACTTTCCTTTTGTACACTACATCATGACAAACTCCTTTTTATAGCATGTCTGCTGAAAACGCACCACTGGTAGGAAATGGCATAGCTGATTGGCACAGATATCAGAATTGTCAATTAAACTATCTGCATAAATATCTGTTTCCAGCAGCGTAGAAACATAGCTAGTGACATTTCTACCTGGATGATTTCTCTTGGGAAGCTGTAGTGTTCACTCCAGTCTAGGTCTTGGAGTGGAAACTTCCCTTCCATGGAGGCAAATCTCATCAGAGCACACAGGGCACTCTCCTGTATTAGAATAAACCGCATGAAAAAATTGCATTATCAGACCGAACACATTTAACATCAGATTGAGTAAGTAATGAAAACTAATTTCACATCACAGATTATTCATGACAAGGGTTTTTCTTTGACATACAACAAGACCGCTAAGTATAAACCCTAACCATTAAAACAAAGGAAGCACCATTATTTTTATACTAGGCCTCAGAGTTACCAAAGACTGGTTTGCAGTCTTTCTGCTGAGCAAACCCTGTATAATACTGAACGAAGAGTAAGCAAGAGCAAAATCCAATTCGGGACCAGACCAGTTTCTCAATCCCGGCCATAATGACTTTATCAATGTAGTCAAAAAGGCCACTCACTTTAATCTGGTATGACTCATGACTGATGTGTTCTAGAAGCAGGTCCAAACAGCTGTTGTAACGGTGGCGCATGAACATCCTGTACTTCTCATCTGCACTGTGATCACCTGCAACAAAGTCAGTCACCATTCAAAAAAAACCTGACACAATAACAAAGAAAACATCATATTAGCATCTGTAACTTGTCTATTCACACATTGTCCAATTACAGATTTGTTGTCCAGGTGGTGCGTTAGGTAATTGTAATTACAGTGTGGAAAAGTTGTTATTTTTGATTAGCTCTATTTTTGAACAGTTTTGTACTGTTTTCAGACGTAACAGACAAGTTGCTTCAAATGGCCACTTCAAAAGGTTAACTCTCCGTGTGGAACTGTCCTCCTTGCAAGTTCCTGAATTTCACTGTATTGTTAGTCATCTTTTTTCTCTTAGACACTGATGTTTTTTTTCCATCTGTCCATCTTACATTTCTGCAACCTTCCGTGCAGTTGTACACATTTGCATAAAATAACCCATCAACTATAACTACTGAATCATTTATTCTGTTTAAATTGTAATGCATTTCGATCAACAGAATTTATGGCAAATTACAGTCCACAAAGGACAGGGCTGCAACAGTCATTTTGACAGAGCTAGCCTGGGCTGGCCATGAAATGTTGTCCTGCTCTTTCTGCTGCTATCCCTGCCCTCTACAGGTATTCCTCAGTGACCTGTTTAGCTTTTCTGACAGTACTGGTGAATGAGATGCCGAAGTAGTTACAGATAAGGTAGTCTCGATGATCTGGACCCCTTTCTTAAGAGGCAGTCTGCCTGTAATCCCTATCTTTTTAAAATCTGATTACATATATCAGTAATTGAAAAGGATTGGGAAATATGCTATAATGGTACAGTCACACGATACCTTTTTCCATCTCTGGTTCTATTATTAATGACTAGTTCAAATGTATTCCAGTAGTGTTTAATTCTCAATTGGCTATAAAACATTTGCCTAAAAAACGATGTACTGCAGACCTACACTTGAGAAAGTGTGAGCATCTGTTTTGTCAGATCTCGAGGTCCAGCGCAAAACTTACCATCGGTTTAGTTAAACATTTGCTGATACTCACCAATCAACATTTCCTCTTCTTTCGGCAGTTGCCCAATAAATAGGTCTACCCTCTCCAATAACGTGCAGAACAGTTTACAACATGCATTTATCGCACAAACAACGATCTTCTCTTTCTCTGACTGAGGAAAAATGAGAAAATGTACAATTATAATGAATACAGAAACGCATCATGTGTGGTGGTAGTCTTGTTAGCTAACTTTAGCTTTCCACAATTAAGTTAACAAGCAAATGTAAATAAAATAATGATGAAATCTACCTGCAAGTACTCAATAATATCAAACACATCGTTGGCGTGTTTTCTGCTCTGAATTAACAGATCGACTTTACTGTTAATGTCAGCTTTATTTGCTTTCAAACCATCTTCTGTTGAGTTTTCTGAACTCATGTTGGACCTCTTGGAAGTCGCCATCTTTTTTTAACCAGACCACGTACAAATCCATACAGCAAACATTCGCCTGTTCTTCTTTCGATTTTGGTTGGCAGATCGCATCCAACTGAAGTTGGATACCGCCATCTAGTGCACGAGTGTGAAGTAAAATACGGTCTCCCTACTTTTTTGTTTGCGGAATTAAAATTCTAAACTTCGAGTTTCCACCCGGAGATGGATCTTGGCGCCGTAACTTAGCAACCGAAGTAGCCTAGCTCATGTGATGGAGGATAATCTAAAACTTTGTGTCTTCTTTTGTTCAGGGAATTATGGCAAATTAGCTACTGTTTACAAGTTTATAACTCCATAATAAGTGAAAATAAATGTTATGTTTTGCAACCGTTGTGACGAAAAGAGCTATGATCATGAAGGCTGGGTCATGTTCGAAAGAAATAGATCGTGGGTACAAGCGGCTGAAATTAGTTTTATCAGAAGGGTGGCTGGCGGCTCCCTTAGGGTGAGAAGTCATCCGTGAGGAACTCTGAGTAGAGCCGCTGCTCATTTGCACCGAATCACTGATATAAGCCCATATGCAATATGTGCTGTTGATAAACAATCTAAACTGACAATGTAAATTAGACATGTAAATAAACAAAAACCTTTGACTCTCGTGATTTTGGCTGTTACTGTGACCGGTAGAATAGATTGGCCATAAGAACGACAAGCACTGACCCTACGTGCACACTGTCCGCTCACTAGAGCTACAAACAGTCATTCATTTACAACGAAAGCCAGCGAATCACCGTGGCAGTGGGTGATTCTGTATACTCTCAGAGACAAAATCTCCCAGAGACATTTGAGAAATGATCAATTCAATACTCATTTCCAGCGTGAGGACAGTCCCGGAGTTCGGCGACTACCAATGACAGGGCAGATGTTCTCTGCATCTTGAAGTCCATTCTCATTTATACTCGCTAATTAAAAACTCACTCGCTAGCTAAAAAAATTACGAGAGACTTCTAATTGCGGTGTCCGGTTGATCCATTATTTATTTATTTATGGTTCTCTGGCTTCATACAGAGTTATAATTGTAAAAATTGATGCATGGAAGATTTCAGAGACTGTTGGGATCACGGGTGAGCGATACATAAATACGGTAAAACGAAGTAAATTGCTATTTGAACATGGAGTGGAGTCACGCAAATACGAAATACTTACTAATATTTGCGGAGACAGATGTTTCCCTAAAATTGGTTGATTGGTTCTCACTAGTATAGTGAGCAGTGTGCATGCCCGAGTGGGCAGTGTGCATGCTAGGGAAGGCCCAGCGAAAGTTCGCCGGAGATTGAGCGATTTGTGAGTTGAGTGGGCGGACAATGCGCACATAGCACAAGGTTTTTGCACCATCAGGAACTATTTGGAAGGGAGCGTGTTTTATATGAAGGCAGAATCCCTGAACGAAGCTTCCTTGCCACAGGCTTCAGAAGAACGAATTGGAAGAGAGAATGTTCAATATGGGCCGAGCTTCACTGCGGAAGGTCGCAGACGACCTCGATGGAAAAACATGGAATACATGCTCTGCGTTTAGACTAAGGTGTAAATCTAATTAAGACAAAATGACAGTTTGTCAACATACTTTCTTCAATTTGCTCTACAAAAAATATATTTCCTTGTATTTAGCCAATACTGATAACGTGAATCTAAAAATCCCCAATGGAAGAACTGAGTGGTGAAAGAACCTTAAGAGCCATTTTACCAATTGTGCCACCAGGTTTATGCGGATGATGATTCAGACAATTTCAGTCAATAAAGAACTCACACAGCATGGTGTAAAAGAAAATGTTTATTCAAAACGTCTCCATTGTCCAGTAAATAAGTGGCATAATTGACAATGTATTTTCATAGCAAAACAAAACTCATTCTTGAGCGATGGCCTATAGCACAGAAACACTTATGTATACTCAAAGTGCAGAATCTGATCCATTACCCTCCTCGTCATCATCCTGAAATTGAACAAAGGTTTTATGAGTCACAAAAAAGAGAAGGTAAAGGCATCTTCCAAATATATAGCAGACATGACTTTCAGTGAACTGCTTCAGATGATGACTAAGTTATAATGTTCAATGTTTCTCAACAGTATTTTAACAACCACTGATAATTCAACTGGCAAATCTATTATTCTGTTGTATTTACTCACTTGGCCCCTATCCTTAACTTGAGCCCCTGTTGCAGTGGCCTCAAAGTCATGGATAGGCAGTGTAGCCATCCAGCTGACCATGGAACCTTCCAGGCACTCTGTTTCCACGATGCTTGGGTAGATATGCGCCTCCTTGAAGGCCATGATGGCCTGCTCTTCTTCAGTCCACTCCAGACATTCATGAAGGCCATCCCCACCAAAGCGCTTGTTGTACCTGTCAAAGTGAACCTTCTCAAGCACTAGGCCCAACCCAGGGGCCTTGGGGACATCCACCTTCTCCTCACCCCAGCTTCGCTGTAAAACCTCCTCCCCCGAATAACCCTTCACAACAGCTATTACCAGGCCAATCATTTTCCGAATCTGGTGCATCATGAAGCTCTGGCCACGCACAGTTATCTCTGCGAACTCTGTGCCACTGCGCACAAAAGGTTCACCACAGGACATTTCTGTGATGTAGCGGCGGGCACTCGGGTCTCGGGCTGCCTTCTGAGATGTGAAGTTGTGAAAGTTATGAGTGCCCTTGTAACTGGCAAACAAACGATTAACTCTCTGCAGTGTCTCTGGGTCGAGGCGGAATGCAGTGGAATTCTTGGTGTCGTAGCTCTTTGGGGCGAAGGCCACAGTGGGGAGCATGTACGAGTACGTGCGGGCATCACAGCTGTTTTTGGAATTAAAGCCTCCTGTGACTCGTTTAAGACCTAAAGGGGCAAAATGTCCAACTATGTATTAACCACATTAGTAGCTGAACCACCATTTGGTATGTTTATAAGAATACAGTACCAGTCAGACGTTTGGACACACCCACTCATTCAAGGGTATTTCTTTAGTTTTACAGTTTTTTTCATTGTGGAACAATAGTGAAGACATGAAGTAACTATAAACTAACATAACGAAACATGTAGCAACCCAAAAAGTGTTGAACAGATTGAAATAATTTGTATAATCCCATTTCCAGAAATGTTGGGACGCTGGGTAAAATGGAAAGAAAAACAGAATGCCATGATGTGCAAATCATTTAAACCCTATATTCAATAGAAAAGAGTACCAAGACAACATGTCAAATGTTGAAACTGAGAAATGTTATTCTTTCTTTGGGGATCAAACCAATATTGGATGACCATGAACTTTGGGCCCCCAGGCAGCATGGCATTAGTGGATGTCGCTGAAACCATATAGAAAAATTCAGACACATCGCTGCCTTTTCTGGATCCGAGCTCATTTAAGATGGACTGAAGCAAAGTGGAAAACTGTCATGTGGTCTGACAAATCAAACATACAAAATATTTTTGGAAATCATGGATGCCGTGTCCTCCGGACTAAAGAGGAGGCGGACCATCCGGCTTATAATCAGCGCACAGTTGATAATAAGCCAGTATATATCTGTGAAAACACCATCAATAGTAAACAATATTTACAAGTTTTGGAGCACCATATGTTGCCACCCAGACAAATAATTTTTCAGGGAAGTCCTTGCTTATTTCAGCAAGATAAAGCCAAACCACATTCTGCATGGATTACAACAGCACGGCTCCATAGTAAAAGGGTCCGGGTGCTAAACTGGCCTGCCTGCAGTCCGGACCTGTCACCCATTTGGCATTTTATGAAGAAAAAAATATGAAAAAGGAGACCCTAAACTGTTGAACAATTGATAACCTATATCAAGCAAGAATGGGAAAACCTTTCACATTCAAAATCTTAACAATTAGTCTTTGCAGTTCCCATACGCTTACATTAGTATTGTTAAAAGAAGAGGTGATGCAATACCTTTTTTTTTTAAACTTGCTGCTGGTATCAAATTCAAAATGGGCATGTATTGTCCCAAAAACTATAAAATGTTTCAGTATCAACATTCGATGTTGTCTTTGTACTATTTTCAATGAAATATAGGGATGATTTGCACATCATTGCATTCTGTTTTTATTTGCATTTTACACAGCGTCCCAGCTTTTGGGGAAATGGGGTTGTAGATTCTTCATTGTAGTATATTTACAATTCATGATCAAGCAATCAGGCAAAATAAAACACATCAAATTGCATTCTTAGCAAAGATGCAAGTCTCATTCAGGAAACATTAGGTCTACATGTGAATCTGTGACTTTGCAAAAGGCACAAACTAGACTAAACACAATACTATTTGTAATTCTGACACCCTAAGTTTCTTTGTTTTGGCTTTAGCTTTGTCTACAAAAATGTACTAGAAGCATTGCAGCCTTACCCAGCACTCTAATCTGAGGTGGAAGATTGGAGTTGATTTTTTTCATTAAGTCTTCAATCATCCACAGTTTTAGAGAGACCACTTGACCTGCTGCGGAAACACCCTGACACAACAAATGGAGCTGATCAAAAGGTAAGGTAATAATATTTAATTTTTGTCAAGTCACACACTTTTTTTGTTTAAAACCTGAAGTAATATATTTTTGGGCTATCCATGCAGACAACATTTCACCCCTTCCTATACTTTTCTTCTATACCTTGTCAGTTCTCGCACATCTTTGGAATGACATTTTTTTCATGTCATCTCCATGGTTGTCTGGGATACACCCAGACTTAATCAGTGCTGTGACCAGCTCATCTTCAATAGTTTTGAACTGGGAGGAACCAGCATTTCTCTGAAGAACAAAACCAAAAGAGCAGATTACAAATACATTTCCGGAAGAAATTGAGAGACCACCCACTGCACCCTTTTCTTTCCTTTCCAAAAAAGTTCCTAAGGAAGGTTTTGAGTGAGGAACAGAAAATCAAGAGACCATTGCAAATTGAATGCTTCTGTTTCTCACTCCAAACTTTCCTTTTTCCAGAGCTGCATATAAAAGTAGCAGTTAAATTGAGTACTTATTGCCCAGTAACAAGTACAAGGATTCTTTACATTCAAATGTATCTCAAACAAAAACAAATCATGCAAAGTTAAACTAACAAATGTGTTATACATACATTCAATAGGCTTAGCATGTATTTCAATTAATAATCATAAACAGCTTTTATTTGATACATGCTTCCACTTAAGACAACTTGGCATTTATATTACACTGGCATATTAGCTAAAATGTGTGCCTATGCCAAATAATATAAGTGACATACTGCTAATTTGTAAAAACCATCCCCCTTCTCATAATACTTATGAAAATATCATAAATATGTAATACCAACCTGCATCCCGTAGTACCCTTTGCCTGAATATGCCAACAGCAGGACTACTTTTCTTTTGGGGTGTTTCCTTTCATCACCAGTCTCTACGACATCAGACTTGAGTTTCTTTCTGATGTGCCCATTCTCACCAGAATCTCCATTTCCCTCCTCCACTCGTTTCAGTGGCATGGTCAGCGTTTTGTCTGACTCTTCGCTCATCATTAACCGTATTCCTGTACACTTGTATAGCCAACCTGATGAAAACAGCAACAGCTGAAGTAATTGTTTAATATAGTTCAAGCAGAGTTAACAATGTCACAATTTCATCCTGATCAATTCAGTACCAGGTTAGGTGTGCTGTATACCCAGTTTCACCCTGTTGCTTTCACATAAAAATACTAAATACATTCGTATTTCAAAGTAGTACAAAGTAGTAGCTGAGAGGGGCATGAAGGCAACCTCAGCCTGGACTCTACGGGCTGAAATCTAAAAAGCCTAGCCCATTCTCCTTACACTCAGAATCTGAAGGCTTGATAGTGGAAAACTATATGCTAATTCATGACTATCCAATCATTTCAGATTTACAGACTGGAGTATGTGTAGGACGTTCCAACCAATGGCCCTGATTAATGCTTCGTTAATGTGTAATATTTTCAGCGAAATAGGAAAAAACTGACAACATCCGTTCGCGGTGACAATAACCAAGTACTTAATCTCGGTCTGATAACATGACAATTTGAGGTAAACTTACATTGGAGGGCAACTAGTGATCTGACCAAACTAGTGATCTGATCTACCCAACTATAATCAGCTAAATAAGTCTTACCGTTGTTTTTGAAACGCAATACCCGTGGGCTTGCTATCAATGCTCGAATTGTCAGCATTTCATAAGTCTCGACTTAACGCTAAGTTTAACAGGCTTTATAAAGCTGAACTTCTGAACATCAGAATACCACAAAGGTGGCTGTCGTTGTTGATTTAGCTAGCTAACTAGATAACCTAGCCTCCACACACAGACATGTATCAACTATGGTAGCTAGTTAGTTAACTAGCAACCATGCATGACTAGCAACTATTGGGGGAAAATCCTTTGCAGGACAGGCAACTCACGAGTGATCCACGAAAAATCTTTAAATATAAGTCTTGTTTATAGCACAAAGTCAGTAGCTTATCCAGTCACGACATTCTATGACCACAATTTGACACAACATCCACGAAGAAACTCTTACAAGTAACTAGCTAGCAAGCAAGCTATCACTGCAGGGAGCAACAGACACTCACAACACACGCGTACGATACACTTTGACCTCACTCTCGTCACCATCTACTAACAAGCTACTGTCGCGAGAGTCAGTTTTTTTTCTCTTAGTTTTTTGTATATATATATATATATTAAATATATGGATTAATTTATTTGCACATCATTGCATTCTGTTTTCATTTGTAATTGTATGCAATGTCCCAACTTTTTTTAGAAACAGGGTTTAAAACATTTGATTGTTTTTTAGCTCTGTAATCCATATAGATGTATTTAGAGCTTTTGCCCATGATCCCCCCCAAAAAATCCATAATGTCAAAGAGAAGAAAAAAAACGGGCAAATTGTTGTAAATTAATTAGAAAGATTAAATAGATAAAAAGCTATTGCAAGTATTCACCCGCTTTGATTACAAAACATAAAGATGATCCAGAAGGGGGGTGATTCTATATTTTCATATTGGTTAGCTACTATGTATGTGTCTAAAGATGTGAAATCACGTATCAATGTTACGAGGAGGAGAATTGTGTCCAGTGATTGAAAGCCAGTTCCTTTTCAGTCAGTCAATTCGACATGACATGGTTATCCAATCATGCCTCATGCTGGCTTGCTGAAATACAAGCACATAGCAGCACATGGCAGCCTACCCAAAGGAAGCATCTGTCATGCCAGCAGCCCCCCAGGGCAATGCGGGATACTCAGGGTACCTATTCACCCACTCCTACCCACCCTAAATATCACACTTTGCACAATGGTGGGAGATGTGACATTTAAGGAACAGAAACTCACAACCTGTGAGGTGATGCACAGCTCATCACAGCAAAAAATCCCCACAACAGTCAAGCCATCGAACACTGCCATCATGGCATTACACCCTTAGTGGTGTGTACACATACCCTTGCCCTCTGCAATCATACGCCGAGGAGATTGCCTCAGTAATCCAGATGGATAACAACTGCTTAGAGTGGACAGTACACTACACTGAACTCATTTGTCAAGGCAAATAAAGAGAGATAAAGTTTACAGTTGGGTGCATTTGGAAGGGCGTACCGATAACAAGTGGAGATTGCTCACACGTTAGCTGATGCTAGGACTGGGATTATTGGGACTACAGCTCCAAAAAAGTTGAAATGGAAGGTTTTGAGTGAGGAACAGATGGGTTCAAATTAAGAGAACACTGCAAAATTAAACACTTCTGTTCCTCACTCAAAACCTTCCTTTTCAATTGTTTTGGAAAGAAAAGAAAAAGTTGCAGTGGTCTCTTAATTTTTTCTGGAGCTGTACTTAGAATAGTGTGTCCACTAGAGTGCAGAAGATCATCATAGATATATTCCCAATGGAAAGGGCCATTCCACTTTCCTGAAACATGCATGGCATCACTATATATATATTTATTTCCACAGTCAAATAGAATCAGACTAGTTTATAGTTCAAATAGTTAACTAATGTTTGTGTTACATGTAAGTGAACCTATCCCACAACCTTCCCCAGGTACTACAAGACACAAATACAATTTGTAAAAAGAATATACTAAATATGTATTTTTTCAAGTAAATCCTGTCTTGAAACTATATTACAGAATAGTGTTTTAATTATTTCCCTAAATCCATTCTTCCAACCATCCACAGGTGATATACTAGTTGAAACTCTAGGTCATATAGAGCCCTTGAATGACACATCAATCAGCAATAACATCATTAATCCAGACAGAATCTTCCCTAACATACTACATTCTCCTACTTTTTTACAGAACCTTATAAGGTGATAAAATGGCACACTGCCCAAAGGCTGTTACTAAACATAGACTCACTATGGGAAAAGAAGATGAATATAAGCACTCAGTCCCTTTGTGCCCAACTTAAACAACTTGGTGGTTGAGATAACTTGAGGAAGTCAATTGTTGTCTGCTTCAATTCTGAGATATTAGACATCACAATATACTTTACTGGTGTTATGTCTGCAACCATCAGACATAACACCAGTGTATGTATCTGTTTCTCAACAACGATGTTTGCGACCCAATGTTTATCCTGAATTTCACTCCATCTATTCATCAGTAAGACACCAATAACATTTTAGGTTAATGCATACATGAATGTTCATCAAACATCTACTTCTAATTAATAAAGGGTTTTAAGTGCAGATCTTCATAATGATAACATGGTTGGACGATGTCAGCTCTCCTACACCTTATCTGATGTTGAAGAAAAGTCTTGAGTGGACACACTAAATACAGTATCTTAAAATAACCATTTCAAGCAGACAGCAGCTGCAAAAGTCTCCTACTACAGTCTACACTCTGGTATAATTCAAAACCCAGGATCAATGTCCATCATACCACTGCATTTTTCATAAAGGTGATTCATATAAACACAACATTCTGTACACCCGTGACTTCTTATAAACACAACATTCTGTACACCCTTGATTTCTTGGAACACAGGATACGCCTAATCCTAGACTAACAAGAATAATAATTTTTGCTTGTTTTTTTATCCAAGGAAATTCCCATGCATATTTTTTTTACATTCGAATCAAAATGTGAATGTGAGACAAACTTTATGAATCCCTACAACAACATCCCAGTTGCTACGTTCAGCCATCTACTACATTGGTAATACACGCTGTTATGGCAATAGATGCATTTAAGCCTCATCCATATCTATCAGGGCATGGGGCAATGCTCAGTAGACTTGTATAGTAGTATGTGCAACAATGCATGAAGATAGATGTAGAAATGCAGATTAAAACTAAATCAGAATATGTCCATATATTGTTAATTTTGTGAGTAAAACACATTTCTGGTAAAAATCTAAATCAAAAGTTTTAATTGCCAGTCTATTTTGACATTCAGCAATTTTGCCAACTTGTATAAGGAAGAACTCTTTCCAAAATATGCCTTACCTTGTTTGAAGGACATGACAATAACTTAACATGTAGCACCAAAATCCTAGACCTACAACACTGGTGTTTCAATTATTGCATGTGATTTTGGATACAGCTAGGCAGGGCTGTCATAAAAGTTTAATTTTTTTAGTGCCTAGTTAAACTCTCAAATAATTGTCTAAAAGCATCGGTTAACAGGCCACTGATGTCTGCAAGTCACCTTATGCGGACATGAACAGTGATGAGGTGTAATTCCCCTTGGAATAAAGCCAGAATAAAGAATGTCAGTTTTAATCACCCACAATATTTATTCAGAGTGCAGGGACGACTGATTCCAGAGAAAACATAAATCATATAGATTGAAATAACCATTTCAATAACAATGCAAAATATTTGATTACAGATTTAATTAACATTGAAATATTTCTAGCAAACTTGATTTCTGACATGCAAAATAATCATGGCAATGCTTCCACAGTTGACTAATGAAACAATGTTGTATTTTTCCATTGTGTACTACATAATTACTGGGACAGTAAGGTTTTTTTGGGGAGCTCTATACTCCAAATGTTTGGATTTGAAATAAAACAATTACTCTGAGGTAAAAGTATGTATTCAATTTTTTTATGGTATTAGTCTCACCATTCAGATATAAAAACACTTTGTATACCTTGTCCCCAAATTTCAGGGTAGCAAAGAAATGTTAAAATAATATCAATGTAAAGCACCCAATGTTAACTATTGGGTTATTTTGCATGAACTAACTTGGGTTCCTTTTCATGAAATATGTTTGACACGCCTTCCAACATGCCTTAAAATGAAGTGCCTTCCAATGACTACATTTGTTTTCTGTACACTTCAGAATTCTGCAGCTGCTGTCACCAGTTCATCATTCATGACGACAAGTGAGCAAGTTACAGTGGCAGCCATACATGCCCAAGCAATAATACCCTAGTGTGGAAATAGGGAACTTCCTGTTAACACTGCCACTCATAAGTATTGCCTCTTGGGACTGCTCCACATTTTATTGTAGAAGGAGTATTTGCCACTAATCATCACTAAGCAAGAAATAAAATCTTCACATTGTTCTAAATGATTAAAAATAAAAACAGAAAACAACTGATTGCAACAGTGTTCACCTCCTTTGTTATAACAAACCTGAAGGAGCAGTGGTGAAACCAATCTTTAGGAGTCCCATAATTAGTTGAGTGGCAAAAACCTGAACCTCAACCCATTTGAGAGTATGTGGAAAGAGCTGAATAATCTTTCATAGATGTGGTTCATGTTGATTGATACAGTTTTCTAAAGCCAGGGTTTCTTGTTTTCTGAAAATAGACAGGGACTGCTGTACAAGCTTCAAGGGAGAGAAGGCTGACTGTAAAGGTCTTCCTTGGCCTACCTAGGCCATTTGCAATTACTGAGCTTACCAGTGCTTTCCTACTTGTTAATAGTAATCCAAACTTTAATGGCCTCTCGACACCTATTTGATCTTTACGAAAGACCGATACCAATAGCAGATACCAACGACAGACTCCAATGGCAAATGAAAAGCCTAGTGTGAAAACAAATCATTGACAACAAATCCAAACTGTTCGGAGTATAGAGCCAAAAGAAGAAAAAAGGACTTGATGTCCCAAAAATGATGGCAGTATTTTTTGTAAACGCATCTCAAGTGTTTCCAACAAAAGTATCACGTGTGGCGAGCAGAATCAACAACCTATATGCATTATTTGATAATGCTGTGCTATTAGATGTTACTGTTTGCAGTAGCCATTGCAATGTACAGTGGATATAAAAAGTCAACATATATCAGAAATGTTCCCACCTTTAATGTGATCTATAACATGAACAATTCAATTGAAAAACAAAAACTGAAATCTTTGAGGGCGGAAAATAAAAAAAACTCACAATAACCAGTTTGCATAAATGTGCACACCCTTAAACTAATTCTTTGTTGAAGCACCTTTGGATTTTATTACAGCACTCAGTCTTTTTAGGTAGAAACCTATTAGCATGGCACATCTTTACATGGCAATATTCGCCTACTCTTTGCAAAAGCGCTCCAAATCTGTCAGATTGCCAAGACTTCTCACGTGCACAGTCCTCTTCAGACCATGCCACAGATGTTCAGGTTTTATGCCAAAATTGCCTGGTATTTGGAACTGCTCATAATTCCATCCACCTTGACTAAGGCCCCGTTTCTAGCTGAAGAAAAACATCCCCAATGCATGATAATGCCACCACCATGCTTCACTGTGGGTATGGTGTTCCTTGGGTTTTGTGCAGTGTTGTTTTTGCACCAAACATAAATTTTGGAATTATGGCCGAATAGTCCAACCTTGTTTTCATCAGACCATAACACATATTCCCACGTGCTTTTGGGAGACTTGATGTTTGTTTTTGCAAACTTCAGCTGGGCTTGGATGTTTTCCTTTGTAAGAAAAGGCTTCCGTCTTGCCACCCTATCCCATAGCCCATTTATATGAAGAATATGGGAGGTTATTTTCACATGTAGCACAGCCAGTACTTGTCAGAAATTCCTTCAGCTCCTTTATTGTTGCTGTAGGCCTCTTGGAAGACTCCCTGACCAGTTCTCCTTGCCTTTTCATCAATTTTGGAGGGATGTCCAGTTCTTGGTAATTTCTCTGTTGCGCCATATTTTCCCCACTTGATGGTGACTGTCTTCACTGTGTTCCATTGTATATCTAATGCTATGGAAATTCTTCAGTTCCCTTCTCCTGACTGATGTCTTTCAATAATGAGATCCCCTTGGAAGCACTCAGTGGACCGTGGCTTTTGCTCTGTGATGCAACTAAGAAAATGTCTGAAAAATCCTACTAGAACAGCTGAACTTTATTTTTCATTAATCAGTCACTTTAAATGATGGCAAGTGTGTAATGACTTTGATTTAATATGAGTTTTGCTGTGATTGGTTAATTATTAACACAGCCCCATCCCCAGTTATAAGAGGGTGTGCACACCAGGTTATTTTAAGGTTTTTATTTTCCCCCTTGAAGATTTCACTTTGTTATTCATTTGAAGTGTTTACATTATAGGTCACATTAAAACCGGAAAAAGTTCTGACATGATTTATCTTTTTCTCATTCTTTTAAATCACATAAACTTGGCATTTTAACAGGGGTGTGTCGACTTTTTATATCCACTGTATATATGGATACAAAACCAAATAAGAAAACAGAGTATTTAAAAAGGATTGCTGTAACACTCATAGACCTCAGAATGGGACCGTTATAAAGATACATATACATCTAGACACCTCTATGAAACCACAGCCGAGAGACCAGAGAAAGATCGGGAAGAAAAAAAGGGATTTCCGGAGTCTCTCCAACCAATAAGCGCATTCCACATGCGGACACAGAGTACAGCCATCAGAGCGTGCGAAAGTGTAGCGAACAAATGCGATTGGGTACTGATGGTGAGTGTTGAATCCACCGCTTCACACAAGTAGACAGCGGACATCTACTTGCACTATTGAACTGCGAGAACGGATTGTTATTACATTATTGCCTGTTCAAAAATGAACATTTTGACAGTGGTATGAATTATCTGCATGTATTGTATTTCTGGAACGCTGTAACTGGCATGTTTTAGTTTGATTGGGGAATGCATCGCTTTCTTAAAAACAAGTGGTGAGGGCTAACATTAGCAACAGTTTTCAGTAGTACACGGGAGGTTATATTCGGCCTTACAAATAGATTACCATTTATCTTCCTGAATCTTTTGTTCACGTAAGTTGGTGGAAGACGCTAAATAAGTGAATATTCATTGGGGTTGTCGACGTTTCAGCTAAACAAATAGTACTGCTAAATAGCTATCTAGTTAAGTGTTCTCGAGCGGCTACTCTGAGACTCACCATGGAGAATGCTCACACAAAGACAGTGGAGGAAGTTTACACCCATTTCAACGTGAACGAAAGCACAGGTCTAAGTCTAGACCAGGTGAAGAGGCAGCGGGAAAAATGGGGACCCAACGGTGAGTAACTTGTTTCTGAAATGTGATATCCTTTGCCTGGCAACACGAAGTACGGCCTGTTCGCTAACAAAACTATGGCGAAACAGGCTAGTGCTAGCATTCTTCAGCAACCGGCATGCTTGATTAAAAAAAAAAAAGATTGCTGACGTCATCAACATGCATGTTTTAATTTTGTTTCTATAAACTAAAGCAAACAATTCTGTACAAAATGTCCAGCCCCTGTTCTACAAAATGTTTAGTACTTATGGATTCTACTCCAATATAACGTCGTATATAGTTGGATTTTTCCTTTGAAACATTTTCCGAAACATTCATGTTCTGTAAATGTTCTCCTGTTTATTTCCGGTATCCCGTGAATGAACTGCAGAATTGCCTGCTGAGGAGGGTGAGCATATCTTTTCTTAGATGACACTTTATTAATTTCAAGTCACATTACATGATTGCAATCAAGCTTTTTTGCCCTCGTAGGAAAATCTTTATGGGAACTGGTGGTTGAACAGTTTGAAGATCTTCTTGTGAGGATTCTTCTTCTTGCGGCCTGCATATCCTTTGTAAGTATACCAATGGTGTTTCCACAGGCAGCCTAATAATTATTTTGTAACTAATATATTTTTGTCCAATCGGATAACTAGAAAAAATCTAATGTAATTGGCCAAGTTACCCTTTAATTGGGGTGCTTATGTAAATGCAGTCATGATGTCCTTAAGATGAAGCAGTTGATTTGTAGATCATCATTGCTTGTATGTTGTTACAAGCCATACACCATTGGTTTTTCAATTTCTGTGACCCCATATAATGTCCTGTAGCCTACTTGGCAGAATATTGGGAGCTATAATATGTCAAGTAGCAGAGACTTGTGATGATGGTTAGACATCTAGTGTGTAAATCACATCCAGTACTATGCAAATTATTCACTTATACGTGCATTACAACAGACATTTTTTTAGGTGTAAAAATGTCTAAGTTAAGATTTTGATTCACTAATAAATGCAGGTGCACAAATGGTATGCAAGCTAGTAAACCTCAAATACCTATATATATATTTTTAATAATTGTAACTGAAATTACATTTGTTAAACTAACTATGAATTATTCATATGAATCTGAAGTGCACTGTTGAATCCTGAAATCCCACATGGGTTTAATGTCAAACTGTCCACAATTTGACATTCAACATGCTACTAACTAAGTTTTGACTTGAATCCTGTAAAACATTTCTTGTTCTGGCCTAGATTGTGACTAAGGTGACAGGCTAATCCTGCCCCTGGTCTGAGGTGGTGTCTGAGAAAACAGTTGAGCCATTCTGTGGATACATTTAGATGAATTGTGACTGCAACTGTCCTTGTCCATAAAGGGGACTAATGGAAAATTATCAGTTGTCTTGGGTAACAAATCCTGTAGAAAAATGGCAGCTGGTTGGAGTTGGTGGCGCCAGACCATAATTTGACATTTCACTGTTGCTTTTGTATTTACGCCTGCCAACAAATGCTCTTTGCTTTCACTTCAAAAAAGGCCATCAAGCACTGTTTTCCTGGGGTTGGTTTTAGAACAGTTACGCAACAACTGGCTTTATGTCTACATCATGTTTTTAATTAAGTGGTTATTGCATCTATTGAACTTTGTCACAGACATTTGAGTATGTATGTGAAGATGCTGGTCAAGCTCTGTCTTGTGCACCTGTGGCTGCAGTACAAGGCAAATCCACGCTTTCATTGAGCTCTGGGACTTTTAGATGGAAATGCTTGTTTCAAGTGGATGCCATGTTCTCCAAAAACAGCAAAACAGCTGTGCGCACCTGTGTACTTTTGAAAGCTTCAGCTTGGTTTTCATAGAATTAAACTTTTTTTTAAATATTGTCATTGTATTAAAACTATTCAGGAATATGTTGTAATATTTTTAACAACAAGCTTTACCACTTGTGCAGTTAGTATATATTGTCATATGTAAGGCATGACTTTCATATTTCTGTTTGATCAAATTGTGGAACTTTACATTTTATAAAAGTGAAATTGTGACAAACTATAACTATTGGATGCAGCCTGGAGCCCTTCCTTTTTATTGGCTTAGATGGATGACTATTGAAATCAGTACCTCTTAAGAGTAGTTGCTTGCTTTTAAGTTAGGTTTGAATGCTTAGCCAAAGACTGTCTGAATAGGGCAGACATGTGTAGTACTTTAAATGTAAACTTTATCCATCAGATTAGCTTAACTGTTTTTAACATTCGATTAGTTTAACATAGCAGGATGTCTTCAAACATGCCTCTGTCATACCTTCAATAGCAATAACTGCCCTAGATGAACAGATGCTAAGGTGTTTTGAAAGACCTGTGATGACCACGCTTTCAGCCCAGTCAGTTCTTATCAACTGCCACCGGCTACTTTGTCCCTACTGTTGAATAATAATGTTACCAAGTGACTACTTTTGCCCAGATTTTGTTGTTGTGCTTATTAAGAACTTGTTGTGCAAGTGCATAATATGCTTCAAGCTGTTTTAAATGTGTTATTGACTTCTTCTGTGTGCTCCTTTCAGGTTCTGGCTTGGTTTGAGGAGGGAGAGGAAACCATCACAGCCTTTGTGGAACCTTTTGTTATTCTACTGATACTTATAGCCAATGCTATTGTTGGCGTATGGCAGGTAAGAACATAAAGTCTATTTTATAATGATTCTAGTTTTAATGGTAGCGACAGTTGCTTATGATGGGTTTACTTTAATGTGTTCAAATTGGAGAAGCTGAAATTATACAGTTTTAATTCCAATATTTGTTGTCATTGTAGTCTGTTACAACCTTTATTGGCCAATGAGTTGATTTCCCTGTCAAAGTAGCAGGGATTGGATGTGAGAAAAAGGATTCAGAAGCCATTCTGTCCAGTAAAATTCTTGCCTTCCCTGGTTTGAACCTCAAGAAATGAGAATAAAGTAAGCAAATTACAGATTTACTTTAGGTGGTCCCTGTTTCTAATCTCCTATTGCCAGGGTAAGAGCTATGTCATTCTGTTCTTTAGTTAGACCGTAAACCTTAATTGAGGAAATAAAATATTTTATTGATCAAATTGCATGGTTAAATAATGGAGGCATTTTCTAAGTTGTAAAGGTTAACATTTATTATCTTAACCTTAAATTCTATTTTGCTAAAATTCAATTTTTTTACAGAGAAATTCCATATTTTCTAAATCATAAGAACTCATTGGAATTAAGGACCGAATCTAAATTTATAAAATTATACATTAATCACACTATGGATTTATTATATCTATTTACAAATTGATCAACAAGCAGAAAACGGGGTAAAACGTTATCGGAGGTAAAAAGTTGGGAATCTGATAGCAGGCAGTTTTTACTAAAGTATATTGACAAAATCACTCAAAATAGAGATTGACATGAGTGACATTTTTCTGAAATATCTTCCTGAAAATCATTGCTCAAGCCATTATTCCTAATGCTTTTAAGAAACAGGTGCTTCTTGATTGTGTGAACAAGTAGACCACCGGTTTGGTGGTGTTAATGTGCAGCTCGACCATGCAGTCAAGATGAATGGTGTCATTACAAACAATGTCATGAAGCCATATTAAAACAAACTGAAATTCAGACAATGGTGCATTTGTTCAATGCACCATTGAGCCCTGTTCAACCTCTGTTGTCATGGCTCCAATATGTTCTCTTAGGGGTGTAACATCACTGTCAAGCACAAATCTTTTTTTTACACTTGACTTTATAGTACAAAGTAAGGTAATACATGTCTCTTCACTGGTGTAGACAGCCTACAACTAGATTTCCAATGTCAAGAAATCTCCAGATGCAGTGGGGATGGAGTTGTATAGTTAAAGTTGGGTGGTGGGGTTGGTTGTTGCTCATATGGAGTTTTACAATGAAAACTATTAATGGCTAGATAACTCTCCAGACTACAGACGGAGCAAGCATCCCACTGGAACCCTCAGGCCTGTATGAAGAGGAAAGATTATATTTTCCTCTCTGCCCTTCATTTCTGCTTCGTCCCACTTTTTTCTCCGGTTTTACTTCTCAAATTGTTACCCTGCCTGGCCTGAGAAGCACCAGCATCCCCTCTCCCTAACCTCCCATTTACTCTTCCGTGCCAAGTTTTTCTGCTTCAGTCTTGGGGCCTTTTAGGGGTAAAAACAATAGATTGTGTTAATTTAAATCTGCAGGGTTGTCTGGGTATGTCATTGTGCTTACCCCTGGATGTTTGGCTTTGTCTGAGGGGTTAAAGTGGCATGCCATGGAGCGTGTCTGGGAGGTATTGATTTAGCAGTGTTCACCTGGGTGGCAGGAGGAGGCATAACAGCTTAATTACCTTGCTTTCTGCATGGTTTCTGCTTCAGTCCCAGTCAGATTGGAGGCAGGAGCGAATCGCCCTGGAGCGGGGCCTGCGGGCTGGGCACAGGCACTGCTATCACCCCCCTGGCAAATGGCAACACAAGATTTAGAGGCCCATTAAAAACTCCACTGTAAATAGTCTGAATGTCTCTTGGCAACTAGATCAGCTACAGTCGTTGGTGTATGGGAGTGGGGAAGACTGGGGTAACAGTAAAGGTTTAGCATGTCTGTAATATGCATATTTTTCTCTTTCTAAGAAATGTAATTACGTTTTTGTTTTAAATCATGATTGACAATGACTTTCTTGAGGCATTGGCTGTGTTTGTGGTGCTGTTATATAATAACTTAAAAGGGTTTGCTACAGGCTAAATGTCCACCCACAACCTTTCTTTTATCTCTTTGAAGTGGGTCCATACATTCTGTTTGTGTTTTTTAGGTTGGTTAGTGGTGTTAAGTACTGAAGTCATATTTTTTTTCTTTTGGGTTTACATCCTGAAGAACTGTATATTTCTTGAGTAATAGTATTATCTGGCTTTATGTGTAGATTATTGTGGTCTTTCTATTCAGAATACACCTGAGCTGGGCATGCCTTTAAGAGCCAAGCATTTTCTATACTCAACACTGAAATTCACACTAATCAATCAAATGTATTTTATGAAGCCCTTTTTACATCAGCGGTTGTCTCAAAGTGCTATTACAAATACCAGCCTGAAACCCCAAAGAGCAACTAGTAGTAATGCCCCGTGGGTTGACCATTTACAGTGCCACTGCACATCTCTGCCACTTTGTGCTTTAAGGCTGTCCTTCTGAGGTAAGCTGTGTATTGTCTGCTGAATTAATGATTAGGTCCTGTTGAGGTTTACGTTAGGAAAAAAGTCTCTGTCTGTCAAGTTGTTTGTTTTATATGCAAACAGCTTATCTGGAAAGGTTGGGGGTGAAATGCACATGGTTACTATAGCTCTATTTTGTCTTAGTCCACAAACACTTAAACTCTGTTTGCACCGCTACCTAATTCCAGTCAATGCCCAAAATGGTTGACCAAACCATCTTTTACAATTTGGAGCTCTTTCCCTACAGGGTATTATTTAGTGGTTTGATTTATGTTGCAAATCTCATAAGAGGCGAGTGGTTGTGACCTGCTTTGCCCTGTCATCTGTCCAGAGGTCTGCAAAGCTGACTGCCTGTGACGTTCCCTCAGGGAGTGATCACAGTGGGGAAAGGTCTACAGATCGCTTGAAGCTGATTGTGGAGGAATGGATATGGGTTTGGGGGACTGAGGGCTCATTGATTCACTTCTCTTTGGTCTTCAGCCATATCTGATGGCACATTGATGTTACTAACATACCCCAAAAAAATACAACACAATTGACTTCCCAGGGTTGGAGCCAGGAATGCAACGAGTATTATAGGTGACATAGCTGATGTTTGGACTTGTAGTCTTGCTATAAGATGATGAAGCCCTGTCCAATGGGTTTTAAATCATTTATTTATCATGTAGAAGACAAAACACTTCTGTCCCCAAAAGTAATTCTGCTGCTGCATGAGCATTTACATAATCAATGACTGTGTGAACCAGTTGTAGTAGCACCCATACTTGGAGAGTCATGATGTATTGGGCATGTATGGGTGCTACTACAACTGGTCAGTCTTGTACGTGTTCTTCGTCTTTTTGTTTTTTGCATATCTGTCGTGAGCATTCTGTCGTTCATAGAAGAGGCCTGTTCTTGGGTGATTGTGGTTTGCTGTTGCTGATCTCATCAGTGCTATCCTTCTGTTAAGTTGTGTTCCAAGAATTTAGCAATGTTATAAAAAAAATGCACATGGTTGTATTTAATTATTTTCAACCTCATGGTGTCTTTGACTTTCCTTTGTACCTCTGAGAGGCAAAAACCAGTCTAGATTCAAGACTAGATTTTGATATCTTCTTGCCTGCACTGATGTGTCAACATACTTGTCTAATGAAAAACGCTAGTTAAGCCAATTCTCCAAATACTTTTGAGGCCCTGAAATCTTTTGAGGCCCTTGGTATGAAAGAGATAAGCAATATGTATGGAAATATCCTCATAACTATTGACCATCTATACTTTAACATCCCAATAATTTCTTGATTAGAAATGTGACCGTCTATGGTATGGAAAAACCTCTTCATTGTCCTAGTAATTTCAAAGCCCTTTGCCTGACGTACAATATCCAGTGATTTGATGTTTGACACAGTTCAATTGTTATTTTTATTTCAAACAGATATTGCTTGGGATTGTGTCATCAACCCACATGTCATGCTTTCATTAATTCTGTTTGGTTTTGTTTAACCTAGTTGGCTTTTGCCTTACAGGAGCGAAATGCAGAGAATGCCATTGAAGCCCTTAAGGAGTACGAGCCGGAGATGGGCAAGGTCTACCGGCAGGACAGGAAGAGTGTTCAGAGGATCAAGTCCAGAGACCTCGTACCAGGGGACATTGTGGAGGTGGCTGGTAAGGAGTTTCTAATATACTGAGAGGTGGATTAACCCTTTGCAGATTTGTCCATTTTATTGACCTATGTGTTAATAATGTAAATGGTATCTTCTTTTTTTCCTCCCATGTATTCCTGGGTTATTTTGACACTCATGCATGTTCTTTTATGAGAGCACATTGATCTCAGCCCTATGATATTAAGGGAAACCAAAGCTGTGTTTCTGATCTATGCGCCTGTCCCAAGTGTCCCTATTGTTAGACCAGGAGATAACACTCACCGACTGGCCTTAGTTCTGCTCCTTGATTGACAGACATTCACTGCTAGTGATTTTACCTAAACACGGAAACACTTCTAGAGGCACGTCAGAAGGTTGTATGGAGGTCGACTCTCCCATGCTATTGTACCTCTCAGCATGTTAAAGTGGGATACAGACCTGACATTAGGAGTTCAATAGGCAGTACCCAAAACTGACGACGTTTGTCCTAGTGATGTGTTGTATGAAGGCTAGGACATGGGGATCTGTTATAGAATAGGAACTGGGTAACCCTTATCTTGACTGTGGTATACTGATTGTGCCGGTGTCCCACCAGGGGCAGTGAAAACAGAACTGCAGCCTAATGTGATCCATGTCCCCTTGAGCTCTTTGAATCTTTCCATGATTTGACCCCTGGCTTTCTTACAGATGGCCTATTCTTCTTTACTGTCACCCAATATACTGTCATTTCCCCTCTTCTTTCATGTCCCCCAAGTTCCACCCATATTCACTAGTGACATTCATATGTCGGTGCCCTTTTTCCGTTTGGCCAAAGCATTAAGTGCATAATGTTATTTAACCTCCCACTGTAGTTCCAGAGTAACAGGGTGACAACACATAAGGCAGTGCATGTTTACATCTGCACTGGTGCGTAAGGAGAGGGGTTGATGCGTGACTTGCTCGGAGCAGCATTTATCAACTGTTGCGATGCGTGTTTAGGATCACACTTGGCTATAGTTCTGTTAACGATGCAGTGTGTGTACCCTTGAATGTGTATTGCCATCAGGACCCTTTTGACCATAGAAGTGTAATGGCATGACCACACCCCTTGACCTACCTGCCACTTGACTATTCGCAGGTCTTTGAACAATTGTCATTTCTGAACACAGAAATGTTGAACCCATCAATCACACTCTGTTCTCTATCTGCAAAGATCCAAATCAATCAATGCTGTCATTTCCAGTCATCCTAAATGTTAGTTTAGACTCCATTATGGAGATCAACTATATATTTAATATTTTTTTACTGACTGAGTGGTTGCAGTTGATAGAACATTATTACCTAAATTTAAGCATTTGTGCAAGTCGCCTCCTGTTTGTTATTCCAGACTAAAAGGGTCCTTCTCTTCCTGAGAGTTTGTGACGGAGGGAAGTGGCGAATGGTGTTTACTGTCCCCCTCGTATCAAGGGAGGGGAGGAAACCTCAACATGAACTGTGGTGCCCTTTCAACGCCTGCCTTGAACTTCTCAGATAGGGACAGAGCGCTGTTGCATTGTTCTGGGACAGACTTCTGGCAATGAGAGTGAGGGCCAGTACTGAGCAGCTCCCAAGCCTTGGTTTAGCATGCAGTGTTTTTTCCTAGGAACACTTCTAGAATTGGTTCTTTTCAAACATTGTTGGCTGTCAGTAACTGGTATTCTGTGTGATTTTTATTAAATGTCATAAAAGCATCATTTTTTCCTAATAGTTTTCTATATAAATGTAAAGCTTAGCTGACCATTCCGCTCAGCGGTCCTTTCTCAAGGGATCGATCTGTGAGCCTTTTCCCGGCCTATTAGGGCGTGGGAGGATGTACACATCCACCTCTACTCTCCATTCATGAGAACAGCAGGTGGCTCCCTAGGCAATCATTCTTGTGAAGAAAATGGAAACTACAGATCGATGTGCTGTCTCTCCAGGGAGCCCCTGGAATAAGACCAAACCTTCATGATCAGCAGTGACAATATGTCCCTAACGTCTCCCCGGGTGTTCACTATCCCCAACGTCACCTCACACTTTCAGAAGGGTTGCAGAAAAATGGCTGAAGAAATCTGTTGTTCCCTGAATTTATCGGACTAATCCATATGTGGAAGGTCCATCGTTGGTTCCACAACAACTGGTGGTCGTTCTAATCATTAGGCTAATTGGTTGATCTGACAACTCGCGCCTACACGGAGCATTTAACAAGGTCCTCAAGATGAGTGCATGACATCATGGAGACAGAAGGGCTCCTGCTGCCAGGCGCTTTGGTTTAGAGGTAATCGTGCGTAGAAAAAAAACTACATTTTAAAGGAATTACTGTTCGGATAGTAAAATATGTTCCAATGCACATCCCTAATAATAACCATCCCGTTAGGGTTGTCATATTTTTAAGCACCGCTGTACAGACAGGTGTGTGGCTTTCTAAATCACGTCTCATTAATTGAGTCACTCATTTCAAAACAGTCTTTTGCTTTGTCTTTACGGGTTACTGTGTGTTAATTCTAAATTAAGTCTGGAAAACAAAATGTGGCAAAAGAAAAGGAGTCTGATTTGCCAAGTCCCTCTGTGATGATTGTGAGGACACTAACTCTGTTGGATATGGCTGTACATTTCATTCCTTGAAGCCTGGTTTTTGGATTCACCTTCAATGTCATAGATCCTGCTTGTGTAACAGGCATGGTATTAAGCTCTTTGATGAGCAGCTAATAAGGGCCTATTCTTACAAGCGCTCTGCTCTCATTGTCTGCTCTTATAGTTTACCCTCCTTTCCATGACCCCCTTAATGTGTACTGGGAATGTGCTCCACAATTAGCTGCTTTTGAGTTAGAGGTATTTTGACATTGGCTTTTATATATTAGTCCGTTGGGGATTGGAGATTTGTGTATGTTCCCCCCCAAATGTTCTGTATTTCCAAGATGGCTTTGTGTTTTCCAATACATATCTCTCCAAGCCATTCAGTTTATCAGACTGCTTGCTTAGCCAGGAAATGACTCATACAGTGCCCTCAAGAATTATTGCCCCCTTGCATGTTATCTTTATGACCTTATTTTCAATAGATAAATTAAATTAAAATTAGTTGTTCTTCATTAAATTGGCACTGATTATTAAAAAGTCTATGCACCTTAAACCTAAAGACATCCCTGCTATTGGGTTGTAACTAAGACGTTTAAATTAGTCAACGCTGTGATAAAGCTGCCAGGATGGGGACCCAATGTCTATTTTCCTTCACCCAGCTTGGAGCAAACTTGTTTGTGAAAAGATGATTCTGTAATATTTTGGTTTGTAAGAATTTCTGGAGATGCTAATAGTTGTGATTGGTTTTCAGAAAATAATGTTTGTATTTCTTGATTAAGAATGTTCACAGAAACGCTTACCTCAAAGGTAAGTCTTCTCAGAAAGTCGTGTAAGATCCAGCTTATTAACAACCATAACATTTATTTGTAGCCTTTATTGCTCATTGTAGCCTTTTATTGCTTCTCTAATGCAGTGTATGTCATTAGAGGAGAGCACCTTCTCCGACCTACAACCGCTGTTATACTATGACAAGGCAGCTCTGTCTGACATCTTATAACCCAGGTGGTGCTGAGCCAGTTTGCAACTCACTGGCAATGTGTATCCACTGGCAATGTATGCAATCATTGTGCTTTAAATACCTTGCAGTATGAAGCAGCTGTAGAGCAAGGCAGTGAGTTTTGTTTTTACCTGTCCGCATACACATTTCTTTATTCCAAATCCATCCTTCAATCAATTAATGTATATTGATCTACTTTGAAGTCTAGTGGTTGATAATGAAGTTGTTTTGACCCTCACCGGTAGATGATGGCACTCTTCTGTCTGTTGCTAATGTTGGCTCAATTACCAACATGGTTGGATCAGACTGTTTGGATGGCTAGAGCTAGAAATAAATGACTGCTTCTCTTCCTGTGTTTTAATATTATTTTAATCATCCCTAGTCACTTGTCCCCATAGTAGCAGTAGCATGATTTGTGCAGGGATGGATGTATTGTGTGGATCTCCCTAGCAAAGATTCCCTTTGCCCGGCAGCATCTTAACCCCCACCACTGCACTGTGGATCTGATGAAAATAGTTTTCCCATTTTTGGATGTGTTTGTCAGGTTTCATGCACCCCCTCCCCCACAAAAGGGCACCGTCAAGATAGTCCTCAGGACTGGTAAAGTGAAAAGGATTTTATCAGGCTGTTGTTCTTCTGTGCGTTCAATGGTTACATTAACTTTGCATTATGAAATAACATCCTAAATATATTTTGCTTTCTTAGTCAACCCTCCTGCTTAAAACAGTTTGTTTGTTAGCAAACTGTACCTAATAAATGTTATGATCCATTGTCTCTTTAGCGTTCAGATTCTGTTACCTGTGGAACATTCATTTTCTTTAATATTCATTTCTATTAACTGTTACCTTACAGTTAGTGTGTTGGTGGAGAAATGGATATTAACTATATTAACTATGGTCAACCGTTGTACCTTATTTTATCATCAATGAAAATATTTGCAGTGGTGACCTGGTAGCCCTTACTGTTAACTGTCTTGTTCTTGTGCTGTTTCTCCTGCTTTGCAGACAGCCCTTTCTTATGAACTCCTAAAACATTTCTCCTGCAAACATTACAGTATTGTTGTAAAAGGTATTTTTATTATATTTGCATCAGGGTTTTTGGGGCCTGTTTGTGGTCTTTTGGTGATCGATAATTATACTGTGTTCTGAATTTTGTATGGGAAAAAAATATTTGTTAATATTTGTAATTTTTTTGTCAGTATCACAATGAATTACAGCAGGGTGTTTTCCAAAATAAGCTATATACTAAGCTAGCTAGCTTCAACTGCCTTACATTCAAACTCATATTTCATTTGTACTATGAGATATAATATTGTTTGTTCACCTGCTGTCAACTCTGGCGGGCTTGTAACTGATACTGCATGTAGCTACTTGAGTTTTCATTAAGAAATTGCTTAACTGTCAATCTGTGGGCGCGACGGTGCCACATTTTGTATTTTAGCCAATGTCAATATGATAGAACAAGTTTGCTTGCAAATTATGCAAGCTATGCTGTGAAAGGAATACTAGACCTCTGATCTAATAGTACGTTTTATTAATGCTGTTTTGTTCTGATCCAATGCAGGATCACACCCCCACTCCTATGTTCTAGCCTGTTCATTTTAATATTTTGTGTACTTTAAATGCATATAAAAGATAAATATATAGTTATTAACAATATAATAACTGTTGATTGCATAAAATATTGAATGATGATGCAGTCTTTGGAATATTTTTTGTTTGTTCTTTGCTGTTATTTGAATGAGCTGTGCGATAGCTCATGCTGAGCTCTTAGTTGACAATTTGTTATCTTATTAAATGGTCTCTTATTTTCTCCACAGTTGGTGACAAAGTTCCTGCAGACATTAGACTCACTTCTATCAAATCCACAACGCTGAGGGTGGACCAGTCCATTCTGACAGGTGGGACCGTGGTACAGAGTTCTTTATGTATTTTGCAGCAGAATAGTTTGATGTGTGCCTTGCCATTTTTTGTGTACTCAGAAAAACATGGCAAGATGACACTGTTTCCCAGATGAACCATCTTAGTAATATTTCTGCTTTGCTGACTGTATTGGTCCTGTATTCTTTAGAATGTGTTGTTTGTTTGAGTTGGGTAATGGCTGGTGAATGGCTCCAGGTTTGGGGCACCACTTGAAACAGTTATTGTTCAGACAAGTTTATGATTTAGCTCTCTCACTGATTTAATGTTATAATTTGAAGTCATCAGCAGTGCTTGGTACAAAGTGGGAGAAGAGGATGGACTGTTAGAGGAATGAATATACAGATCCCCAGACTTACAGAGAGACAGGGATATGAAAGATGGGTGAAGAGGGTTATGATAAGCCACTCTTGAAAACCTGTTTTTTTTCCACTGCCTTAATTGGTTGCATAGAAGAGGTATTTCAGTAGCTTTTCTCTGTGTGGAATGCACTCAGCTGGGTGCCCACAAGGCTTTGCGTCCCTTTGCGCTACAGTCAGTAGCAGTAGTGTGCAAGTGTCTTTGAAGTAGTGTTTTATAATTGGCAGGTCTGTTTAGTCAGCTGTGAAGTGAGTGTACACCCATCTTGTGCAAAATGTCAAGCCATCACCACATTGCTCTGTGGAAGTGCGGTGTTGCTTGATCCCTTTCATTCTTCTCCCTCTTCAGGAGAATCTGTGTCTGTGATAAAGCACACTGACCCTGTGCCTGACCCCCGGGCAGTCAACCAGGACAAGAAGAACATGCTCTTTTGTGTGAGTCTCTAGAAAACCATTAAGCGTCTCTTTCCTCCCTTCCCTTTTCACCTTCTCTTTTCAGAAAGGGATGCTCTCATTACTGCTTAGCCAGATACCCTTTTACAGGCCTGTATTCTCCTCTTTCTCTCTCCTCTCAGTCACCCCCATATACTTCTCCCTTTGATTTTAATGACAGGCCTATTATGTCCTGTCCTCCGGCTATCCTGTTCGTACCTTCTTCTAGGGTGAATTGAAATGGGATTACAATGTATGAACAATAAAAGCATATTCCTAAATGGTGTACATTAAATCTTGTACATTTATTTTATTTATTTTATTTTCATGAACAGTAAGTACATTTTATAACCAAATAAAGAGACAATTTAAATCAGGTCTTAAATAGGTTTTTATAGTCACATGGTCATCTCTCAGAAATGTATTATTTTTTTATACATAAGTCAGTTTAAGTACACTTCCCCATAAATGGAAACTGGTTGATCCTACATTCTGTGAGTCACATGCACGTGGCTTGCTCATGCCATTACCGTTTGACTGAATATTAGAAATGGATGAAGAGTGACCTAAGCTACGGAGTGTGGTATGATCATCAGTGCTGCAGTTCCTCTATCTCAGAAATGGCTGTTGTTTAATCAACAACAAATTGTTGATTAGTGGAGTTGAATGGCAGAATAGCCAAGTTTACAAGCTAACAGGAGGGCCACAAACAGGCTCAATAACAGTACAGAACATGTAGTCCCTTGTCACAGGTGGATTATGGAAGGTGACCACAAGGTTTTGCTCCTATTAGTTGAAGAAAATGTACTACTCCATTTCTTTGTTTTTTATTTAACATGTAATTTTCAAAGTGTCATTTAGAGTTAAAGTATCCATCGGTAAACAAAAAATTCAACCATAATGCTTATGCTGTCAACAAATGTTCTTATTGTGCGCATTGCAACCAGAATCAAGATCACTGATCTAAAAAAGCCTATTTTAAATAAATGTACCATGACACCCCCCAATGCCAACACCTCTACGTTCCTCCATAGGGCACAAATATAGCAGCCGGTAAAGCGGTAGGCGTGGTGGTGGCCACAGGTGTCAATACTGAGATCGGAAAGATCCGTGACGAGATGGCGGCCACTGAGCAGGAGCGAACGCCACTGCAACAGAAGCTGGATGAGTTCGGGGAGCAGCTGTCCAAGGTTATCTCGCTCATCTGCATCGCCGTGTGGCTCATCAACATCGGCCACTTCAGCGACCCCGTCCACGGCGGTTCCTGGATCCGCGGCGCCGTCTACTACTTCAAGATCGCCGTGGCCCTGGCCGTGGCCGCCATCCCCGAGGGTGAGGCAGACTGGGAGAGTCACGGCGGTTCCTCGATACGTGGCGTTAGTTTGGGTTACCTCCCTTCATTACCTCCCTCTGTTCACCAGGTCTGCCTGCCGTCATCACCACCTGCCTGGCCCTAGGAACTCGTCGGATGGCCAAGAAGAACGCCATCGTCCGCAGCCTGCCCTCTGTGGAGACCCTGGGCTGCACCTCCGTCATCTGCTCGGACAAGACCGGCACCCTCACCACCAACCAGATGTCTGTTTGCCGGGTGAGTTCTGCTCAGAGCTCCGTGGGAATATGGGTGGTGTGGTGCAGCCGGTTTCAGGAGGAAGGGCTGATGGGGCTTGTCAGACACTACTTCTTAGAAACATGTTTACAGTGGTGGAGGCACGTAGGAAGATGACTGTGACAATATGACACCCAGCCACTAAGCTCCTGAAGGCCTGCCAGTAAATATACAAATCCCCCAACGCTCAATACGAAATCACCTCCTTACAGCTTGCGTCTCAGCACAAGGTTGTAGCACTTCTCTGTACTGGCTGGGAGAGGCCCTGGTGAGCTAAATAGGAACTGCAGGTTATTTTTAATGACCGTACATTAAGGGAAGTTTTACGGCTTTCTAAGCTCAACCCTATGTTGGCTAATGTAGCTGAATATGCTAAAGGAGCAGGCTGTGTTCTTGCTAACCTCTGATTTTGGCTTCAGAGGACCAGGAGAAAGAGAACCGTAAGCCTGACAGTGGATTTATCCCAAGTCTATTTGAAAGGCAATCGTACAATGAAGGAGCATGGTTGCATTCAAATTGGAAAGTAGCAGTCCTGTATTGACTGAATTATATTTGATTGATTTGCCCAACATTGTATACCTCCCTGGCCCTGTGAATGTGATGACCTCGTGTGATACAGCCTCACTCCCCCCAGCAGCTTTTCCCAATGGTCTCTACTGATTTTCTTGCTGGCTAGTGCGCTATACTGATTTGTATGCAGCAGTCTGTCACTTGCAGTAGTGTTGCATAACTGACCTTGTGTTTTAGATCGCTTCTGTGCTCTGATTTTGACTGGTTTTTACATGCCGCACAACACTATATAACGGCACAGTTTAACATGCCAACATCACCACAAGTTCTTGGAATACAGCAGAGTAAGAGATAGAATTCGAGCAAGGGGGAAAAAGTTACTAGTATACTTTTGAGTTATTCCTGTAGAAATAGGGAGATTTGGAAAGCTCTAAAATTAGCCTGCTTAAGTAGAGGAATGTTATTTAAAGTGAATGTCGCTTTTTTCTGGCTGCGTCCCTGACGTCATGGCCCTTTTGAAGTCTGTACTGTGCTTAAGGAGAGACGGAAAAGAACACAGGTTCATCCTTTTATTTAGATAATTCTCTGTATCCTGCCTTAATGTTCTGCGGTGCCGGGACCCCAGAGAGGTGTGTGTGTGTGTGTGTGTGTGTGTGTGTGTGTGTGTGTGTGTGTGTGTGTGTGTGTGTGTGTGTGTGTGTGTGTGTGTGTGTGTGTGTGTGTGTGTGTGTGTGTGTGTGTGTGTGTGTGTGTGTGTGTGTGTGTGTGTCATGCCTGTGGAGGAGGTATGCTTAACCTCCTAGTCAAACTCTCGGTATTTCTCACACACATCATTCCAGTTTTTTCCCTCTCCATCATACTTTGTTTAGATTTTTTTCCTTCTTTGCTTTCTGTCTCCTCTCATCCCTCTCTTTACTTCCTGTCTCTTCAACTTGTCTACCTTCTTGCTGCTTTTTGTTTCCTTATGGAGAATTAATGTACTACTCCTACTGCTCTTCTGTTTGGCTGTCTGGGATCCCATAAGTGTACTTAGAGGTGACATCCACGCATTCATCCCAGCATGGAGAGAAAGGAGTTCCTCTTGTCTTCTATAATGGGAGGTGATATCTCTTCCAGAGACGTTCAATAGTTGGTATAAAGAGTGCTTGATCATTAGTGTGTTTGTTTCCAGGTGCTATTGCAATTGATTTGTAGTATTTTGTGCTCTTCTTATTTTGCGATAGACCGGCACCCCCTACTGGATAGTGCCAGTAAAATTGCGTTTTTGTTGACTTACAATGGGCCGAGTCATTGTGTTAAGGTAAATTGTTAGCCAGGATAACAACTTGACTAAAACTTGTTTGTGTCCTATAAGGTCTGGTGTAGACTGGGACATGTTTGTGTAGGGGTCATGTTGTCAGGATACGTTTTGGTCTGATAGTTAGGTCTATAGTTCCCATGATTAAAGGAATTAATTCATCAATATTGGGCGTATGTAGGTCTGATTCTCTTCAAGTCCAGTGCAAATGTTCTGAACATGTCGCTACTGTGTTAATTCAGGAGTTGCAGAGAACTGGCAATTGTCTGTTAGTGGACGGATGTGATATGTGAACGTCTGTCCCTGTTTGTGTTCTAGATGTTCATTATTGACCAGGTGGAGGCAGATGACTGCTCCCTGAAGGAGTTCACCATCACTGGCTCCACATACGCCCCTGAGGGACAAGTGTGAGTAGAAACACACACACATTGGCTGGGGATCCCCAGAACAACAACATCATTTGATCACAATGCTTCCATTATACAATTATGCATAGATTTTTATTACAGTTAGGATTTCCAACTCCATTGCCCTCCATATGCAGGGCTCCAGACTGACATTTGATCAGGTACCACTAACTTTTTAGGTTGGAGGCGCCAGCCCAGGATTTGGTTACAGGCATAAAAGTGACCATTAAACAATAGAGTGAATGGTAGTACGCTCTATTTTTTAAGTGATTCAGCCTGTTTTTCTAGTTCTATAGTTGTGTCATGAAAAAAGTAGATAATAGCTAGACTGAATTTTGACTAATGGGATAGGAACCAATGTGTTTCGGTGTTATTTTTTGTTTTCTCACATAAGAATGGACACATCTAAACAAGGAATTTAAATAATATCTCTGACAATTCGGTCTATGCTGGTAGCACTATAGTTAAAACATTATTTAAACTAGTTCAGTGATACTAAGTGGAATTTAACAAATATAAGCCAGCAATTTAGTGATCATTATTCTTTTTGGCCATGTTACTTAAAGCTTACTAGCATTTCTGTCAGAGAGTAACACACAGGACCGGTTTCATGAACACCAATTAACCTTCTTCCTGGATTTAAATCAGGAATACAGAAAACATGGTTAAATATAAAGAAGTAATGTGTTCTTAGAACAACAAACAACAATGATTTTAAGACCAAATCCCTGAGCTGTTGTCTTTTAAATCCAGGTATCACGATGGTAAACCAGTGAAAACCTCCCAGTATGACGGCTTAGTGGAGATGGCCACCATCTGTGCCCTGTGTAACGACTCCTCCCTGGATTACAATGAGGTTTGTACACTTATCAAACTTCACTGGTAGGATCCTGTGGGTTGAAAAGTCTCTGCCTTCATCAGTACAGTGAGTAAACTGATTTGTAGATAATCAATGGCTACAATGCATTTTTTCAGACCAAAGGTGTGTATGAGAAGGTTGGTGAGGCCACAGAGACTGCCCTCACCTGCCTGGTGGAGAAGATGAATGTATTTGACACAAATGTCAAGGGCCTATCCAAGATCGAGAGAGCCAACGCCTGCAACTCGGTAAGCCACAATCCACTTCGCTCTTTATACCAACAAGATTCCTATTCGAAAGGGTTTTTGTTCCACAACTCACCCTATTCCCTTTATAGTGTACTTCTTTGACCCAAGCCTTATGGAACCTGAGTGGTCAAAGTAGTGCACTATATGCCATCAGTACAGTGTGATCCTCTGCCTTCAGGTCTTAGTGTCTTGTTGAGGATGTTTTCTCTGTATTCCAGGTAATCAAGCAGCTGATGAAGAAGGAGTTCACCCTGGAGTTCTCCAGAGACAGGAAGTCCATGTCTGTGTACTGTACCCCCAACAAGGCCCGCTCCTCCATTGGCAAGATGTTTGTCAAGGTAAAATCCTGCAGATCATTCAAACGACGTGATCAATCCCAATGCTGACATGCAAATGCTCCGATCACCGCCAAGGACCACCATATTAACTCCAACTAAAAAGGGGCTTTATTTCCAGTACTTTGAGGCATTCTTGTTGTTGTTTTTCATCCGCCCAGGGAGCCCCAGAGGGAGTGATTGATCGGTGTACTCATGTGCGTGTGGGCGGGAGCAAGGTGCCTCTCACCCCAGGCATCAAGGACAAGGTGCTGTCTGTGATCAGGGAGTATGGGACAGGGCGTGACACCCTGCGCTGCTTGGCCCTGGCCACAAGGGACAACCCCATCGCCAAAGAAGACATGGTGCTGGAAGACTCCAACCGTTTCATTGAATACGAGGTGAGAGAGTTGAGGTCTTAGTGAAGTAGCAGCAACAGGAACAGCCGACCATGTTTTCAGAGAGCTAATGCCCTGTCAGACATGTTAAACCCAGTGGCTTATTGAAAAGGAGAAACGTGATGAGGCTATAAATAGTCCTATGTGTATATTTAAACAGTAAGGCACATGGGGTGGTACATAGACTATAAGACCTGATCTTAGGCATGACGCATCAGTGTTTTTGGCAATATACATCAAACCCCTGAGATGTTTTGTTGCTATTATAAGCCAGTTACCAGCACAATTACAGAAATTACATGTTTACTGTTTATTGTATGTGATTTAATACCCAGGGTGTATACCACCTCATATATCATGGCTTTTAGCCAATCAGCATTCAGGAATTGAGCCCCCTGATTTGTAATTTAACTTGTGCCTCTAACCAGACCGACCTGACATTTGTGGGCTGCGTGGGCATGCTGGACCCCCCAAGAGCTGAGGTAGCCGCGTCCATCAAGCTGTGCCGCATGGCCGGCATCCGGGTCATCATGATCACCGGCGACAACAAAGGCACGGCCGTGGCCATCTGCCGCCGCATCGGGATCTTCAGCGACAGCGACGATGTCTCCGCCATGGCTTTCACGGGCCGCGAGTTCGATGACCTGTCGCCTGCCGCCCAGCGAGATGCGGTGGTCAAGGCCCGCTGCTTTGCCCGCGTAGAGCCTTCCCACAAGTCCAAGATAGTGGAGTTCTTGCAGTCAATGGATGAGATAACAGCCATGGTGAGATGTTTCCCCCTTCAATTTCTGTTAAATGAAGCACTGCCACTGATCTGCCTTTCATGATTGGTAGGCCTTCAAAATGACTCAGCGTCTGTGTTATTTCTGTGGTTGAACTGAAGTTTTTCACTTTCCTGTAGAACAGTCCCTAAAATGGTTAACTCTTGCTTGTCCTTTCCCCGTGACCAGACTGGCGATGGAGTGAATGATGCCCCTGCTCTGAAGAAGGCAGAGATCGGCATCGCTATGGGTTCAGGCACAGCTGTTGCAAAGTCCGCCTCTGAGATGGTCTTGGCCGATGACAACTTCTCTACCATCGTGGCGGCCGTGGAGGAGGGCAGGGCCATCTACAACAACATGAAGCAGTTCATCCGCTACCTCATATCCTCTAACGTGGGAGAGGTTGTCTGGTGAGGACCGCAGCTTTGTCCCATGTGGCATCCGATTTCCATTTGAAATACTCTCTGGTGGTGCCCAGTATCAGGCTAACATGCCTCAACCCTCTATTTTCCACCATTCCTGTAGCATCTTTCTGACGGCTGCGCTGGGCTTCCCAGAGGCTCTGATCCCTGTCCAGCTGTTATGGGTCAATCTGGTGACAGACGGCCTCCCTGCCACCGCCCTGGGCTTCAACCCCCCAGACCTGGACATCATGAACAAGGTCCCCCGCAATGCACGTGAGCCCCTGATCTCCGGGTGGCTGTTCTTCAGATACCTCGCCATTGGATGTGAGTGGGTTTCTGAAGAGATAAAAAAACAGCAATAGGACAAATAGAGCTTCCTTGTTTTTCTTTTAGTTGAACAAGTGTTTGATACAGCAGCCCAAACCAGTTGCGGGTACGGTCCTGTACGTTTTCTCTCCAAACCCAACTCGACTGATCCTAATGAATAGCTGGATGAAATGCTAAAACAGCGTAGTTTCAGCTGGAGATGGAGAGCGCCTACAGGACGGCACTTGTCCATTGGGATGCCCTGGTTCAGGATGTTGTGTGAATCCTGTGCTCTACCTCTTCAGGTTATGTAGGTGCAGCGACGGTTGGTGCAGCTGCCTGGTGGTTTGTTGCTGCAGAGGACGGACCAAGAGTCACCTTTTACCAACTGGTAGGAGAACACTCACTTTACCTGGCGCCCTCCTCTTTACCTGGCACTCTCTTTCTCGGGTGCTCCCATAACTTTGTCATCTTCCCACAGAGCCACTTCCTGCAGTGTGGTCCTGAGAACCCAGAGTTTGAGGGTTTGGATTGTGAGCTGTTCGAGTCCCCCTACCCCATGACTATGGCCCTGTCTGTGCTAGTTACCATTGAGATGTGCAATGCCCTCAACAGGTCAGACTATGCAACATCTTCAACGTTCCCTGTCTTACATCAGCAGTTGCTTTAGACTTATAAGATTGTTAAATAAATGAGTGTACATGGTTAAATGATGGGAGGTTAGGTCCCATGTCTATGATCAGTGGCTGAGCCCAGTTGTCTCCCTCTGCTCCTCAGTGTGTCAGAGAACCAGTCCCTACTGCGGATGCCCCCTTGGGAGAACGTCTGGCTGCTGGGAGCCATCTGCCTCTCTATGTCCTTGCATTTCCTCATTCTCTACGTGGAGCCACTGCCAGTGAGAACCCGCAATATCAATTAGCCTGAGAAAGGGAAATGTTTTCTAGAATATACTGAAGTTGTTTCTTTAAATGAAACGCCAGGGTAATGGATGAACTGGGGCCTGCAATGTCAGGAGCTGATGAAGTTATTCTCCTCACCCTGGTTGTCTTCTCTTCAACAGATTATATTCCAGATCACCCCTCTAAACCTGACCCAGTGGCTGATGGTGCTGAAGCTCTCTCTCCCTGTCCTCCTGCTGGATGAGGTCTTAAAGTTAGCAGCCAGAAACTACATGGAGAACTATCCTGGTAAAGAGCTGGAGAAGCCCAGCAGCAAAGGCTGCTCCTTCTCTGCATGCATGGAGGGCATCTCCTGGCCGTTTGTGGCCCTCACCTTCCCCCTGGTGCTGTGGATCTACAGCACCGACACTAACATGGCAGACATGTTTTGGTCCTGACTGACTTGAGCACAACCCTCTCCCTCCACCTGTGCGTGCGTGCGTGCGTGCGTGCGTGCGTGCGTGCATAGCTAGAGAAGAGTGTGTTTGTGTAGACATAGTGAGTGCTTATGTGTCGGGGAGGACAGAGTTGAACACACAAACCTAACAAATAATATAAAAATATAAAAATCAAAAATTCCTTCAGAGATTTTGTGAATAGAGAGGCTTTTGTGCGTGTGTCTGTTTGACCATCACTCCTGTAGCTCTGGACTATTTGCTGGTTCGAACAGAAAATAATTTTTTTTATTTCATTTTTTTTATTATTGTTGATATTGCCTTTTAAATTTGTATTTTTAATGATTTGGGATTATAATTTTGTCTCAATTCTCTACAGAAATAGATTCCTCATTTTTGCGCATCCCTTTTCTTACGAGTATACAAATTAGATATTTAAATGCAGTCCATTGACCTGTACAGAGATTTAACACTATTTTATGCAACATTCCTTTTTTGTCTCCATCACTTTGTAAATTGTTGGAACAAATTGCAGAAGGAGGGGCTCAGAGAGCACATTTAGGGTTACCTTCTAATGTTTACCACTGTCTTCAGTATGAACGTAGAACTGTCTCAGAGCAAATGGACGAGCACCGGATTGCAGGAGATTGGTATGACAAGGGTCTGTGATCAGTCATAGTGTGTGTGCATGCATCGTTAAAAACTAAAGTATCCTGAATATGGATCTGCATGTTTTTTGACTTAGCATGAACAGTTTTTCATTTATAATTGAGTCATCTCTCCCCTACATCAATGTACAACTTACCTACATAGATTTTTATTTTATTTGAAAAGCCAGTTTTTCTGCACTAGGCAGAGCACAGCTACCTCAATAAGATCGATTTTGCTCATTTCCAGGGGCTTTCTCTTTACGTGGCTTTGTCTTTATCCAACTTTTAGTCGATGTACCGTAGTAACTATATGTGAGTTTGGCCCCCATTTCCTTGTGCAGAAAACAAATAGAACAAATCAGTTCTCTAGTAACTTGTTTTAGGATATTTTGTCTTTTAACAAAGTATATTGACTTGACTCCCATTAAGTTTATTTGTATTGTAGGCCAAATGGGGGGGTTAAATGTTGCCATCTCTGTGGCTCATGAGCATGATTGAAAGGCAGACAAAAAATAAAACAAAAGAGAATGTTTTCCAGTTGACTACTCCAACAATGATCTTGCGAAAAATAATTACCCCAATGTTTTTATTTTTTTATACTTCAAGAAAAATACACTCATGAACCCTTTGAATCAAAGTGTTTTTGTCTTTCTTTATCAGAACTCAGATAATGTATATGGATAATTTCTATGTACTGTGGCTTTTGTACATACTTGAAAATAGATGAATATAGATGATGTACAGTGTCTTTGAATACATAATGCGTATTGGACCCAACTTGGCTGGCAGGGTATGTTAACAGAACTGATCTAGTATTTTTGTTAATTCTGGGGAGCTTACAAATTTCATGTTTGAATAGTCCCAAGGAGTATAGTTCTAACAAGTCCGTACATCACACTGGTACTGTTGATTAAATAGCATTTCTTTCAGCAATCCAATGTGGACACATCTGTGTGAAGCATGTCTTTCATTAGAGGCCTTGATTTGAGTGCACTGTGTGCTGTGTTCTTTAACAACTGTGCTTTCTCCTTCAATGCCTTCCACTGGCTTACCTTTTCACTAGTGAGTATTCCCTTCCTCACCCACACTCTTTAACACACCAATCACTAAACACCCAACATTTCGGCAGATGTAGCTATGCAATGTTGATCAACTGCAGGTATCAGCATTTTATTTTGCCTAAAACAATTGGCTTTGGCCATCTGAGACCATTAAGATCAATACATTTCTGCTGTTCTTGACAGTATGGGTTAGTTTTCCATCTGGTGCTAATGCAGCTCTCTGCTGTCACTGCACCTTGATGACTGGGGCTGCAAGAAATGTCAGAAACTTATCTGACTGGCAATCAATTCAGGATTGGCTTTTGATGGATTGCTGAGGTTCTCTGAAATCTGGGAGAAAAAAACTATACTTGCCTTCTGATATAGACTTCTAGAGAATTTAAATCCATTGTTCAATAATAAAATAAAAAAATGTATTTGTCACAATTGTTCTGATGTACCCGTGTCCACTTCCCTGCACACCTACACTTGCACCTTAAGCTTAAACACAATCACATTTAGTGTTTTTCTGCATGGACAGCTTTTTCAGAAAGTAGTCAGACTCTTGAACTTTCTCCAAAAATGTTTTGCCCCCAATCGACAAACAATATTCCTTCATGAAAAAATTAGAACATGTTTTTAGAAATGTATGCCAATTTAATAAAAAAATACACTTAAATATAATGTACTTAGGTATTTAGACCCTTTTCAGTACTTTGTAAAAGTGCTATGGCAGCGATCTCTGAGTCCTGGACAGTTTCTCCAATTCTTTCTTGATGATACTCTCAATCTCTTGAGAGTTTGATGAGGTGTCCTTCAGGTCTCCCCACAATTCAATTGGGTTCAAATCCAGGCTTCGGCTGGGCCACTCAAGGACACAGACTTTTACTGAAGCCACTACTTTGGTCCTGGCTGTGTGCTTTGGGTTGTTGTGCTGGAAGATAGATCTTTGCCCCAGGCTGAGTTCCTTTTAAATTTTAAAGAGCCCCTGTGTTCATCCTTAACTCAGTCCTGACCAGTCTCTGAGTCCCTGCTGCTGAGAAACATCCCGATAGCATGATGCTTCACTATGACCGTGTATTTATGGTATTTGCCAAGTGATGAGCAGTACCTGGTTTATGCCTGACAGCACTTGGCATTAAGGACTAATTGCTCTTTTTTGTCTTGCCTGTAAGTGTTGTTTAGCAAACTCCTGGCGGCATGTCAAGTGCCACCTACTCTGGAGTCAATACCATCTAGCGACTCTACCACATAAGCCTAATTTACGTGCTGCAGAGATGGCTGTCCGTGTGATGGGTCTTCCCATCCCTGCGCACCAACTGTTTTCTAGGAAACGTCTTTGTGGCTCCAAACTTCAATTTCTAAATGGCGGAGCCCACTGAGGTCCGGCAAACTTTGAATGCTTTAGCAACCTTCCCCAAGCTGTGCTCAATTTGGCAATGGCTTTGAATACTTCTAAAAATGTGTTTTGGCTTTCTCATTGTGGGTAATTGTGTGGAGATTGCTAGCAATTTTGTTTTATTCATACCTATAAATTCAGCTTATAAAACAACAAAATAGGGAGAAAGTGAATGGGTCTGAGTACTTTATGAATCCAATGTATATTTACTATGGAGTATTGAACATTGTCATGGAAATACATTTGTAAATATTCAAGTATTTAAGATTGTTTGTGCCAATGTTCTGCTCAACATGTTTTCTCTATTTCTCTACAGGTGAAGACTAAAACCTGCCATTCAATCTAGTCTAGTAGTATTTATACAGAGGCTAGCTGTCCATTTCTGTGTTCTGGGTAGCACATCAAGACCCATATTGTAAATGTGACCTGTGCAGAAATAGGTACAATGCATTTACAGTACATTATCAATGTTATGAAAAAAGACCAAATACTTAGTGGAATGAGATTGTATCATGGGAATGTGTGTTTGTGGGTGTGATAGTTTTGGGGGGGGGGGGTTATATTGTGGTAAGACTGGCTATGGATTATGCTGTTTGAACTCTTATATGCCGGGGAAGCCTTCCATACCTCTGACATGCCACCAGGTTAACTATTATAGTTTTATACATGTACACACTAGTGCATGCCCTGCAGCTGTAAGTAGCAATTTATCTATATTTATATAGTAATACAATAGTGTAGAATACTGCTTGTTATTTCATGATAGATAATTTTACAGAGAAATACACTGTAGTATAACTAATACTATTAAAGGAGCTTTATGTAATATTTTGAATTGGGGCCACCACTCGATTACTGTAAATATAATTACATGCAATAAATATTATATCTAACTCCTTTAATTGTTTATCACTGGTCAAAAATGTTTCCCAAGGCGATTGTTTGGGAATTTGCACAAGACTGGGCCAGAGCCACTGAGGTCTGAACTTCAACCACATAACCACTCAACTACTGACTGTGTTAGTTGTGAGAAACCAGGACCGCAGACTGACTTTGATTTATCAGTGACTTGCAATATAGCCGTGTGTTCTATACCTGTTGGATAAAGCTGTCCCTTTTTGTCTTTGCAATATAATGTAACTTATTGAAGCTGCAGTTAAACTGTGATGGGTATATATCTGCTGAGAGATGTTTTAACTCACCACCATGTTAAAACAGGAACATCTACATTCAAATGATCGTTATCTGTGCCCAATGATTGTAACATGCATCACTGAGAGGTGTCAGTTAAATAAAGTTTTGAAACTGGTAATTGAGGTCTCTATCCTTATTTTAGCCTGAGAGTGCCAGTCTGGTGGAATACTGTTTCCTAATTTGGAAATAACACTGATCTTCGATCAGGATGTTTTTAAAATTACATTATATTTTTAAAGGGAATGTTGTAAGTTTCAAATTCAAGCTTCAACTGTGCTGGAGGCAGCCGACCTGAACCTTTGACCCCCCCACGAGCCAATGCATGTGTGGTTGTCCACATTTCCTCTGGTAGGGAAACCTGCATGTGATTTTGGCACAGAATATTGCCTTTCCACTACAGCACATCTGCTTGGAGTACTTTAACAAGCCTATCCACTTCAGGTGAAAAGCCAGAGGGTGGCAGTGTGGTGTAAGGAATTCTTACGTACCCACAAGACAAGTATCACACCTGCTTGGGATGTTGGTTTCGAATTGGAACTTAGCAACACATCTAAATAAGAAATAACGTTGTTTAATATTTTGATAGATTTAGTTATGGTTCCACGATACATTGTTTCTTTTACGTATTGGCATCATGCTTTCCATATATTGATTTAACTTATAGTATATAGTACATCTATGATAAACATTTTTGATTAGGTAAACTTTCTTTAGCATTGCATACATTTTTTTTTCGAAATTCTCAAGGTTGGACGTTGCCCCTAAAAGACAACCTATGCACGATCTCTAAGACTAATAATGGTATCTTTGTAGCATTCTTTTTGCAGACTACAAACAGTAATACTTTTTGATTACCGGAGTCAAGAAAGACAACTGGTATGGTCATGGTCTGATTTTAAAATTGACCATATTTATCGATGGAATGCGTTATTCGTATGATTTTTACTTTTTTTTTAAAGAGGCTGTAGTATTTTTAAGCGTTATTTTTTCAGTTAACAATTACTAAGAACATGTACATATTTTCAGCAACTGCCAAATAGCAATTTGTGTTAAGTGCCTTTCTCACGGACTGAATGACATTCACCGCGATTGGTTTTAGACCGGAGTTCATTTTTGTTTCACGTTCGGGGTTTGCTTGTCAATAGCTCTCGCAAAGAAAGCCCTATAAAGGTTTGATTTATGTAAAATAAGATGAAAGTATAAAATTATTTACACCCTTTAATTTTAAACATTTTCCTTTATCAGAATCCAAAAGGACGCAATATGCTATTTTGGGGCGCGTCGACTGTTTAGGGAACGTCTTAAAAGTTTCAAACTTAAAAAAAATCTAAACAACACATTTGGATGTACATGTATGGACCCAGATAAATTAATAACAAATAACTTGTGTCCAAAAATTGATGGGTCTCAGGACGATAGTAATTCTAGTGTGCTGACTGTAAATTTATTTACAAAAACTAGCATTATATACAACTAGGTTATCGGGTTTGTTACTTGGTTCCAGAACCTTTGTATACAAAGACAACCAGAAGTCTATGATTTCAGTCTACCTTTAGTCTTGTGTTCAGCATGTGAAATACATTCTCAATTAGATTCAATTTCAGTAATTTATTTGTGCACTTTTATTTTTTTAACCAAAAAAACTCCTTGGAAGCTATGGCATTGTGTTTTGGGCCATTGTCCTGCTGCCTGATTAAGCAGCATTCAAGCCTCAGTTTAGCCTTAGTTGTACCTCGGTAGACAATCTCATTTCAGAATTAATTCCACTGCTGCCATCAGCAGTTACTTCATCAATTAAGGAAAGTTTGCCATTTTCAGTGGCAGCCATACTGTACATGCCTAAAACATAACACCCCCATCACCATATTTCACAAATGCAGTGGTATCCTTGCTCTTTTGTGTACTCTCCTCACTCTGTTACATGTTAACATTTGTCATCTCAGTCACAATAAACTGTTCCACCCAAAAAAATGTAATACCTTGAAAACATTTATGACGCATGGAAATACTTGCGTGGAATCTGTATTGAAATCTATTGAAAATACATCTTCATCTATGTGACAAAGTGAGGAAATTAAATTAATGAGATTAATTGAGCGATGAACCTGTTAGAAGAATTGTTAAGGAACCACGACCCTTGTATGTAGATCTAAAGTTAATTGGGTAGTGAGCTATTAAGACATTAGCTATTAGGACAGTTTGGTCTAAACAGCACTTTATTGGCTTAAAGTGCTGTCTCTAAGCTTTTTATTCCTAAAAGAAAATAAGTAACACCAGGAAAAAATAAGGGGTGTATCTCTTAGTGGAGGATCTAAAGCTCATCTATAAAGCTCATCTAAATCTGATGTTTATAACGATAAATACATGCAAAATTAGTTAAATAAAAAACTGCAATCACAATGGGTCTACTTTGGACAAGGAGGGTCACAGACCAAAGAAGAAGTTGTTTAATAGGTACTGTACTTGTCCTTTGGATAGTAATCTATTCCACGGGATTTGTAAAATAATTGATGTTATTCGTTTTTTAACATTGTATTTGTACTAACAAGTTAATCATTTTAGTAATTTCTCCTTTACTCTTGCTCTGAACAATGGGTTCTGCCGATTTTACTTGTACGACGTTCCCTTGGCCTCAAACAGGTAATATTCCTTATGGAACGTAAGGTAAACTCGATTTGTTTATAACGAAATTTACGGGTAATGCATTAGGATGTGACCTGCTGTCTTTCTTCATCCTGTGTCTATAGCGGTCGTGTTTATTTGGCATTGTGTGAGAGAGCAACTCCGAATATAAAATGTAAACCAACATTTCTGCAGTAGGCCTACCGCACGTACTCCGTTCGGTGCCATTAACACAATATTACATTGAGAAATACATCTTACTGACAAACAGGGACAGGCACTTTCACACACTTTACTTTTAGTTAAACGCAAATTATCCCACTGTTTTTTTTAAACCAAACAGAACCAAAAACGTAATCGTCAAGTCAAAGTCTTATAGAGTTTGGTCGCTGTCCGGAACCCAATCAAATAGAGACATAGACACGGAATATAAATCGATGCATAATTCTTACCTATGCTATTATGCATGAAGAATTTGCTGAAATATCTGTGAATTTTCTACCACTAGAATTATTTTATTAATATTTGTAATGGAATGATGAGTTGAACATCCAAATACCCTGTCCCTTTAATTGAAGGAAAAACCTTGCAGCGCCACTGTCAATCATTCCGTCTGGTCCCTCCCTTTCCTGCAGCTCTCTGTCTCAGTGCGACTGCGAGGTTGAGATGGAAGCACAACCAGGCACAGACAAGAAACGAGGAAAATCTGGATTTAAACTATACACTGAAAATGAACGGCGTAAACATGGGATAACAAGGCAAAACAAATAGTAATTGATCCTCGATTCTAAATAAGAACAGAAGAAAAGCAATTTGTCGTGGGAAAACTATCATTCTCGCTTTTCTTATTTTATACCATTCTCCTTGGACGCTGCTGGTACAAAGGGCTTGAACAACTAGAGGCGATAATGGAACAGGGATGTTGTCATGTGAATGAACGAGGGTCATCGATGAAAGGAATATACATAAAAATCTTAACTTGAATAAGAAAATAGAAAGCAAGATGGTCGAGAGCGGTTACTTCATCATCACAAGGGAGTTATAGAGCCAGAAGATCATCAGCTCAGGAGGACAGCTGTCATTGTGTTGAGACTGAGATTTTTAAAAATCATATTCTGCAACTGGTCTTTCTGGAATAATGCAGAAAAGGCGACGTCTTCGTCAAATTCTATTGGTGTCGGACACATTCTTTGGTTTGAGTAATAAGCCTTCTATTTCTATTGTTGACAAATTGTGACTCCAAAATAGGCAGAGGATGACAGCAGTTAAACGGACAGTTTTTTGAATGTTATTTTTTCATATTGTAGTCTCTTTATATTCAATTCATATTATTTATCCCAGTTGGAAACTGGATGATAAGCGAGCAATAACGAGCCTGTAGGCTACTGGTGACATCACCTCAGTTGGATTTTTTGCTGTCCAGTTAATATGGTGGAGCCAGTGGGATTTATTGAAGCGTGGAAAGCGCAGTTCCCTGAGTCAGACCCCCCAAAGATGGAGCTACGGTCAGTGGGGGGCATCGAGCAGGAGCTGGAGAAGTGCAAAGCCTCCATCAGACGGCTGGAGATGGAGGTGAACAAGGAACGCTTCCGCATGATCTACCTGCAGACACTGCTTGCCAAGGAGAGAAAGAGCTATGACCGCCAGCGCTGGGGTTTCAGGAAGGCCCAGATGAATGAGGGAGGGGACCAGGCAGGGATGGGTGCCGAGCAGCCACATGTGCAGGAACAGGGGGAGCGAAGCCGGTTCCAGCCAGTGGGAGAAGCCCGGTCCAAACCAAAACCCCCTCCAGCCCGAAAGTCAGCTTCCCATGGTGACGGACTAGAACTCCAGTCGGCCTTCGAGTTACCCCAGCAGGCAGAGCACAGCGAGACAGACGGCCTCTCGCCCTCCAAACAGAAAGGGGGTATATCCCCTCGCCGCCCACATCCACCCCCAAACAAGGACCTACCAACTGACCCTAATGACAAGCTTGGCATGGGCCTCGGGGTGGCGGCGCTGAGGTCCAACTTTGAGAGGATCAAACGGGCCAACTCTCACTCTGCAGGGGATGGTGGAAAGGGCCAGGAGAAACAGCAGCAACCCTTTTACACCAACATGGAGTTCCACCATGACAGGGGCCTCGTCAGGGTCAATGACCGGGAAGTCTCTGACAAGATCAGCACAATGGGCAGTCAGGCCATGCAGATGGAGCGCAAACGGTCCCTACACTCTTTGCCTGGCAACCTGGCCACTGTGGCAGGCGAGCTCCGCACCAGGCCCGTCTACAGGGGGCGCTCTACGGAGAGCACCTGTGGGTACGACGCTGAGTACGAGGACGGGGAACCCAACCCACGTCACCCCAGAGCCAACGGGGGCAAACAGCCCCCTCCACCGCCATGGCAACCGTCCGACTTCCAGCCATACACAAGCGTCTACGTGGGCGGGGTGATGATGGGTGAGGGCGGGGTGGATGGGAGAGGGGGCGTTACCATGAGGGACCACGTAGGGGATGAGCATCACCTGACCTGGCCCCGCCGCTCCTACTCTCCGGGCAGCTTTGAGGACGTGGGGGGCGGAGGTGGCGGCTACACGCCAGACTGCAGCTCCAATGAGAACCTGACATCCAGTGAGGAGGATTTCTCGTCCGGCCAGTCCAGCCACGTGTCGCCCAGCCCCACGACGGCTTACCGCCGGCCCTTCAGGGAGAAGAGTCGCTCGCCCTCGCAGAACTCGCAGAACTCCCAGCACTCGTTTGACAGCAGCAGCCCCCCCACGCCGCAGTCGCAGAAGCGCCACCGCCAGCAGGGAAACGTGGTGATGTCGGAAGCCACCATCGTGAGTGTCCGCAAGACAGGACAGATCTGGCCCCCGCTCGACCCAGACTCCATGCCGGCCAGCAGAGCCTCCCATGACAACAGTTTCCATGGAGACCTGGGTGAGTGAATACTGCTTCCTCTAATGCTGTCTCTAGTTACTGCTCTGTTCATGTCTGGAGATTGAAGAGGCTGTCGCATCTCACACACTGGCTTCTACCTGCCATTTAAGGGGGAAGGGGTAAGGGCTCAAATGTTAAATACAAACTGGTGAGATTTACAGTTTTTACCATCTTTAGTTAATGAAATCCCAAGATTTCTAGGCTCATTTCACAGCTGCTTTGAATTGGTGCAGTTGATTCTTGTTTGTCAAATGTCACGTTTGACCTCTTGACCAAGACGACCTTTAGAATCCTGTTGAGTTATCTATGTGTTAGTTGATCTTTTCACTGTGTGTTCCTTACACACTTCTAAAGTGTGTATGTCGATGAACAATGAACTGTCAGCATTGTTTTCTTTTGTCTGTAAGCCGCTTTTCCCCCATTCACCCTTCTGCCTCGGTGCATTTTGACTCTGAGCAGGTACCCTCTGTGAGGTGCAAAAGGGGGCTGCATTAGCCCCAGTGTGAGTGTGTGTATTTACCTGACAATGTCCTTTGCGTGGCCTTGTATTGGAGAGCTGCCTCTGCCTTCCTGAAATCTGAGTTCAGTATAGTGAATAACAAATGAGACGGGAGGTCCCTCAGACACGCTCTGCTCCAGGGGTTATGTGTATGGAATTCTAACCACAGGTGTCTGCAGACCGGAGCCAGCCATCAAATCATCCAGGCAGCAGAGAGAACCAGGATGCATCCCAAATAGCACCCTCTCGGGCTAAACGTTTGACCAGGGTCTCAGTTGGTTCTCTATATAGAAGATGTTACGCCATTAGGGAAATCCATAGTCAGAGAGACTTCTGACTCAGTCCATGACTATTTCTGAAACCAAACCTGTTTTTTTTTCTTCTAAAAACTCTTTCTGGAGTCCTGGACAAAAGCAACCCCCCCCAAAAAATCTGTTGCTATAGCTTTAACCCGTACGTGGCCTCAAGGACAGGTTGGGCTACTGCCTCAAACAATAGGGCACCTCTGCCTGTTAGCGGGTAGCTCAGACCTAGCGGAGTGGATGGTTGAGTGCTAGGCTAGGCGCTAGCTGCAGTGGTGTCATGTATCTGTGGCCTTCCTGCTGACGAGGTGAGTGGCGATCTAACGGCCGCTCGCCTGCTGCAGCCCTAAAGGAGCAGACAGAGCTGTGGGCCTTTGGCAGGGGAGGCCTGTTTCTGTGCCAGGATGCCAGGATGAGCTCTCTGTGTCTGCATAGAGGCAGATAAGACTGTCTGCTCTTACAGAGGAGAAGGGAGGGGACAAGTGGAAGAGAAGGGAGGGGAGCTGGAAAACCAGAAGCTTTTGCTGAGGGTGTGGCAGGTAACTCTCTCCTCTTCTTCCTTTCCACTTTCTTTCCTCTTTGTCTTTCTGTCCATCTGTTTCTGAATTTCGCAAATCATAACGTATATCCTGTGATCTTTGTTATTTTGTTTGTACACATTTTTCCCAGTTTTGGCCCATTGGCGTCCATAGAGGCAGTTACTGTTGAATTGAGGCATGTTGGATAACTTCTGTAGCTGCTTAAGAGATGTCCATGTTATGTTTAATTTGCTTTGTGCCATCAAGTTGAATCAGACTACAGCAAAGTGTTTATATAATAAAATGAATGCATGTATTAGAAAAAAACTCATTTCATGCCCTTAATTAGATTGAGATACAATAACATAGTGATATTTATTTTAATAAATTATCACATTTACTAAAACTATTTACAGTATATATAGTTAAGACATCTGTTACCAACCCCTTGTAATAGAAAATGAGTTAAGTACGATTGAAAGTCACCTGGTACTATACAATATACAAAGAAAATAATTTGGTAATATACCAAAATGATTTTGTAGTAAAAATGTAGTGCTCTTTTCTTTGTTGCCATTTACATTGAACTACACCACACGAGTAGAGAACATGTATGTACACACAAACCAACCCATTTCCTGCATCATAGGATCTGAAGGTACCACATTACAAAAGTGTCTGCTAAAAGCTGAATATCCAAGGGACCTTATTTCAAAAGTTCTTTCTTTTTTGCCACCCTCCAACTCAAGACAGTTTTATGCAAAGTTCTTGATATGGTTGTCTTGTGCACAAGTACTCCTCTCCCAGCCACTGAACTCTGTGGCTTCTCTCACTAGTCTTTCTTGTTCGTTCACAGGTGGAGGCCAATGGTGAGGTTTCTTTGATAGGGAAATGTCTTGTGTGTGTGATGGGTATACGGGGAGCTTCCATAGCACAGGGGTTGAATACTTATGCACGCAACATATTTCAGTTTTTAACTGAAAATTAAACCAATGTCACTTTACAAAAATTGCTTTTGAGGGTCAATGTTTTAAAATAAAACCTAATGTCAATTGTAGTATTTGTAATTCAGTAAAATGAAGAAATGGTCCAGGGGTTTCAATATTTCTGCAGTGCATTGTAACTCTGGGAAAAGCATGCTCAAGAGGCATGAGCAAATGTCTACTGTGTGAGTGTTGTAGCTAGCTGGCTAAATGATCAATTTCCCTTGTTCTTTGCGTTGACCAAATCCCTCACGGGCAGTCAACAGAATATGTGGCTAATGGTCTTACTCTCTCCCAGCTGCTTTCTGTGGGATTATGTCACTCTTGTCTGGTCTCTTTGTTTTAGCACATTTCACTCAACAATAGGTGGAACTGGCAGGTTGGTCTCAGGGTCTGAGAATGGGAGATGTCTCCTAGTGGTTGAGTGATGGTGTGCGTGAATGATGATGATGATGATGATGGAGATTAGGAGAATAATGAGGATGTCGGAGATCAGGAAAATAATGAAGATGATGATTATGATGTGCAGGCGGACTAAAAGGCTGATTGGTGGTTTCTCGCTTCACTGGTCAGGGATGCGGGGGCTGTGTAGAGACACAGATGGGAAGAGCTCTCCTGTTGCGTAAGAGTATACACACTCACACACATGCGCTCACACTCATCGTGGGGTATCGGGTTTGTGTGCTTGAACATGTAAATGCATGTGTTCTGGTTCTGTATGTTGTCTGTTGGTAATGTAGCTAGCTGGGCTGTTTTATTCTTCCTACTCTCCATTCTAGAGGGAGTGTTTTTTCGGTGATGTGTTCACCCAGCATGAAGCCTTTCTCCCAATGTGCTGGTTTTGTGTAGCTCACTTGGTGGAGCACGCTACTTGCAATGTCTTGATTGTGGGTTCAATTCTCACCGGAGCCTGTACGAAACTGTCTGAAAACCTGTGTAGTCACTACTGGAAGGTTCTCTGGATCAGTACAACTCTTGCGCTGACTCTACAGACTCTGGAGGTACTGTGACTGTGGATGATTCAGACCATCTGTTAACTAGGACCTATTTTCTTCCTCCACTCCATCGTATCTTGGCTTGTAGTCACAAAAAGGGGAATTCTAACTTTTGGGATGTTGGAGAGATAAAGCAACTTAGAAGTGTTGTTTATGTATGTTACGTTTTAGAGACACAGCTTATATTGTTTGCAAGTGTGAGTTTTTGGTCAAAATTGGGATTCTCAAAAGGCAAACTGTATTTTTTAAATGGTTTGTCATTTTCTGTTTTTTAAGAGAAGATTGTTTACTACTCTAAGAAGTTTAAATCACTCGGAAGAATCTTTAGAGGCCGCAAGTGTGTTTTCCCCCTACACACAGTGAGGACCACAGTTCTAGATGTAAAACAAATTCTCATTTGGAGATTTGCTGTTGAAGACATTAACAAAACCGATTTTAAATTAGACAAATCTATATATTATGGCCACAAAATGGATTTGTTGCAAAAAATAAAAGGGATGGTCATGCAGAAAGAAAAATCCCCACTTTGAAGTATTGTGGCTATATGATGTGGGGCTTTTTTCTGGTACCTTGCTTGTATACATAGCATCAAAGACTCTGTCAGGTACCACAACATATTTGAGCAATATCTATCTATCTGTCTGTGCCAAGAGGCTAAATCTGGGTTAGCGTTGGATCTTCCAGCAGGACTCTGATCCAAATACATTCCTTAATATTCGCACAAGAATGTCTCATGAACCACATAATCAAACTTTTGCCATGGCCATCCCATTCCCTTGACATAAACCGTGTTGAAATCCTGTGGAGTGAGCTGAAGAGATGAGTCCACAAGCATATATATTAGCAAACACAACGTGCCATTGGAACACACGTCTGATGGTTGCTGATCATGTGCCTCTGTGCTCTTTACTATGTAGATATTAAAAACCATTAGTTTTTCTTTCCAAAAAAGTACATTTCTAAGTGGGCCCAAACTTTTGAACGGAAGGGTGGATGTTTCCCTGCAGCTGTACTGCATTATACAATGAAATAAAGAGCTTAGTGACTTTGAACGAGGATTCATTATTGGATCTATTCCAGGATGGCAATGCCCACATCCATAGAGAACGAGGGTTCAGTAAATGATTTGAAGAGGATACAAATGTGTGTCATATATTATAACCTTCACACTCACCAGATAACAACCCAGTAAAACACCTCTGGGAGATTTTGGAGTGTTAGAAACCGTCATCAAAACACCAAATGATGGAATCTTTTTGAAGAATGGTGTTCCATCCCTCTGTTAGAGTACCAGAGACTTGTAGAATCTATCCTAAGGAACATTGGAGATGTTCTGGTGGCTGGTTGGCGGCCCAACACCTTACTGAGACATTTTGTATTAGTTTGAAATTGTCAGCCAGCTACACACACGCATAACCTTGAATATACCCTCATTTCAACAGCAAAATAAGATTTTCTTCCGCTGCCAACTATAGTGGTTTAAACACAAAGGAAATACTTCAATTTATGAAATACAGAACAAGGATATTGTGACTTCATCTTTGAAATACTGTCAAAACATGGGACGGAAATAGCCACATGGAAATGTAAGGCTTTGACAAGAATTTCAAGCTGATAGTCGATGGAAGAGTTCAGGCGAGATACTGTCAGAATAGCTCATAATCTTGGCTATAAGTAGGGGTTTTTAAAGAGGGAGAAAGAAGGCTGCTCAAATGTAGGGATTATTTGAGCCTATGTTGGGTTTGTCCAATTTAATTGATCCTCTTTGGTGTACCGATGGCCTCTTAAGCTTCATATCATTATCTTGATGACATCTCACGTGGGGGGGGTCCAACCAAACTTATGGATTGGTTGAAACCAGACACACAGCTAAATGTAAAAACACAACCTGCAGTATGGCACAATGAATACTGCACCCCTGAAAACAACATCCTACCAAACCTCCACTTTATCTAACTCTAAATGTGCTCACCACTGCCCCTAGTGGCAGGTCTGTACCCAAACTTTAAGTAACATCTTGCAATTTCAGCTGTCAAAGATGTATGTATGTATGTATGTATGTATATTAACTCACGTTCTCCCATAAGAGCAATGTGTTTTACAGAGACCACTGTTTAGGTTTTTCTATGCATATGACCAGTATATAAATCTTGGCGAGTATTTTAATTCATATCGACGCGTTAGCTAATATGTTAATCAGATATGGCTCAAGACTAACACACGATTTCATTACAGATTTGATTACTGCATACAGACTTAAGAGCATGTTGATTCACAACTCTCAGTAGTGTAGAGCCTATTTAGCCTACATCAATTTCTGTGACAACAATTTAATTTAAATAACATTCACGTAATATGAAAATAAATGTCTCTATTGACAGGATTACAAAACCCTTAGTTCTTCAGAAGCCAAATCTTGTGTAATTTGGAAAGCTGCCTGTTTAATTAGAGGTTGAGATGTACTGAATTAATTACTCCAGCCCTTGTAACCTGAAACTTTGAACCAATGTCCTATATGAAAATAAACAACAGTGAATTGTCTTCTGTGTGGACACAAAGAGACATATTTCCCTGATCAGTGGCCATAGGATGCAAGCTATAAAGCAGTAGTGGGGATTCTGAATGCTCAGGAAATTTTAGCAGCATACCCAAACCAAGACATAGACATAACTCATAGGGCAAAATTCTTCCAAAAACACCCAGCCATGGGTTGATTGGACTGGTAGTGAACAAAGTGTTGTTTAATGGTTACATATACATTTTTAACCAAATTCCTATTATGAATGGTGCCAATGTAGAATCTCTGTCTAAACGCAATTTGTAATACTTATTTTTGTATTAAAAATAAATCTACTAACTCGACCAACTAACCGGACAATTTATTAGAGACACCTATCTATTATTTGGTGGAACACCACTTCGCCTCCATCCACTTCAAGGTTCCATACGTTGTGTGTTCAGAGATTCTGCACACCACTGTTAAAGAGTGCAAATTTGAATATTTGTGGTATTTTCGCCTACGGAACTGCTGCTTGCTGGATGAGTTTTGGTTTATCGCACCATTCTTGGTGAAGTCAAGTGTCGATAGTGCGTGAATATCCAAAGAGATCCACTGTTTCTGAAATTTTCTAATCATAATGTATATCCTGTGATCTTTGTTATTTTGTTTGTACACATTTTTCCCAGTTTTGGCCCATTGGCGTCCATAGAGGCAGTTACTGTTGAATTGAGGCATGTTGGATAACTTCTGTAGCTGCTTAAGAGATGTCCATGTTATGTTTAATTTGCTTTGTGCCATCAAGTTGAATCAGACTACAGCAGAGTGTTTATATAATATAATGAATGCATGTATTAGAAAATAACTAATTTCATGCCCTTAATTAGATTGAAATACAATAACATAGTGTTATTTATTTTAATAAATGATCAGATTTACTGAAACTATTTACAGTATATATAGTTAAGACATCTGTTACCAACCCCTTGTAATAGAAAATGAGTTAAGTATGATTGAAAGTCACCTGGTACTATACAATATACAAATAAAATAATTTGGTAATTTGTTGAAGAGTGCAAATTTGAATATTTGTGGTATTTTCGCCCACAGATCTGCTGCTTGCTGGATGAGTTTTGGTTTACCTCAAGTGTCGATAGTGCATGAATATCTCAAGAGATCAACTGTTTCTTAAATTCTGGAACCACCACACCTTGCAGCAACAATTATACCAGTGTCAAATTTGCTTTGATCACGTCTTTCCTATTGTTTGGTTGGGCAACAACTAAACCTTTTTAAAACTGCTTCATGATTTATTTATGTATTGAGTTGCAGCCACATTATTTGCTGTTTGGCTTTGTTTCATTGATATTCTGGTGTACCTGAAAGTGGCCAGTGAGTGTATTTCCAGTTTCAGCGCTTGTGGTTGCTAGCAATGTGCTATTAGCTAATAAAATTAAAACAAAAAAAGGTTTTTGTGTTTCCCAGGGGTACAGTTACTTCAGCTACTCCACACACAAGCTCCAAACCATCACCCTCACTTCAAGCAAAGCCTTTGCTCAGTCGTGATATGTCCAAATAACCAACTGGTTATCTCACACATCCCACTCTCTCCTAGCGGATTCTTGGGTTTACATGCGGAATCTGCCTATGGGAGATTATTTGAGATGTGATGGTACAAGTGGGCCACTCCAGGGTGTGCCAGGAAGTGGTGTGGTGACAGAGGGATACTGATTCAATCAGGACAATTTTGTTTGTGTGTGTGTGCGTGAGTGAGTTTGTGAGAGCGCGAGCACGCACGCACGAACACGTTTGTGTGCACACTGCTGATAGGCATCAATCCCAGGCTTGTGTGGACAGTGACACATGAGCCGAGTTGAAGTAGCGTGGCGGAGGATTTTCAGTCCCGGTGTAAATCCTGTACGATTCAGTCATTATCTGACGTGACAGAGAACTGTTGCAGGCTAGCAGCAGTAGCGTCTGTATGAATTTCAGTGGGCTGTCAAGAGGGTGTGTGTGACTGCGTGTGGGCTGACAATGGAGAGGAATGATTGGTTTAGCCGACATAAAAACACCAATGCAGCCTTTACCCACGTCCACTGTATTATGACCATGTGGCACAGTGACCTCTTTTCACACCGTGTGTGTGTGTGTGTGTGTGTGTGTGTGTGTGTGATTGCCAGGGACTCTTTAAAGCCTCGTTTGGCCTCCACCGTTGAGCGAGTCTGGCAGCAGAAGCCTCAGTAACCACAGAAGGCAAACAGGGGCTGGAGTAAAACCAACAGACTCTGAGTGGAGTGGAGAAGAGGAAGATGAGATAGATGGAGAGAGGGAGGAATGAGAGGAGGGGAACAGATCCCTCCACAGAGCCAGCTGGGTGCGGATGCTTCGCTCTCTCTTTCTCTCTCTCACTAATACAGGAAACGCGGGAAGAATCCCCCCCCTTTCTAATGGTGAGCCCTGGGACCAATACTACAGCAAAACGGCCCCTTTGTTCTGTTGGATAGAAAGCTTCATACACGTCTTAGAGAATTGTGCTATATAGGAAGTGTATAGAATATCACAGGGTGAGTTGAATATGTATGTTCTCTGTGACAGGGCTCTAGATATGCTATTTTGTTTTGAGAAGGGGCATGTGTTGAAAATGTGTGTGCTCACAACGGATTGAAAAAATGTCAGGTATTCAGGACGAGCCTTGATTTTTATTGCTCTTTAACAAGTCGCACAGCAAAATATATTGACGCATTGTAGAGCCCTTGGCTTTTAGGTGTAGATGGCTGCTTTCTCCTGTGCTCTTGTATAAAGCCTTACTGTAGACCTTCAGTCTGTCTGGTTGGCTGACTAACTCGCTGGCTGACTAGTTGGCTAGCTGGTTGTTGATGTGCTCAGGGCAGATGGTTGGAGCTGTTGTAGTCAGACCCCCTGTGAGAGTTCAAATGCCAGGCGGCTCTAGTTCTGGGCCTAGTCTGGCCTTAATAGGCCTGGGGCTAAATTGGCCAGTGACCCCCAGCCCGTGGAAGTGCATTAAGCAGGACTGACTTGACCTGGTCAGAGAGCATGGCCCGGTAGAGCAGACAGTACCCTCTCCTAAGTGTTTCTGGTGTTTCTGTATCCTTGTGTGGACAGATATTCTTGTGTTTCTGTTTGCTTGTTTCCATGCCAAGTCTCCAACCACAAACTTCCCTCAGTTGCAAGTATATTGCCTCTAGTAAAAAAAAAAGAAAAAAAAAAGAAAGAAAGGAAAATCCCTCTCAAATTGCTGTGAATTTTTTCACCCCATGTTCCTACCCGCCCTTTTGGAAAATGTTTAAAAATCACATGTAGTCTCTGTCTGTCTGGACAAAGCCCTAGTCACAGGCTGCAGTACGACCGACAACTTGCCTCCATCACTACATGCTCACCACCACGCCATTGGTCTTTAGTGGTTTAACTGCCCCAGTTTTTCTGGCTTGTTACAGTGCCTAGGTCAGCTCCATGGGTGGGTAATCACAGCCTTTATGGGATCATCAGAGTGCAAAGGGATAGAGAGGACTAGTTTATTGGAACCCTGTGTAATGAGGGTGGTGTGAGTGGTGGTGGCTGGAGGCTAGTCTAGCCTATATATCCTGGTGCCATTTTCTGGATTATAGTCCCTTGTCTAAACCTGTCTGGTCATGCAATCCGTCCCCCTAATCCCCTGTTGATTCCCTGAATTAAAACGTAACAATGAGATTATACGGTTCCTCATGTGATGCATCTCGTGCCTCAGTGCGCTCATTATGGCACTGTTGTGTGTTGTGCTGTATGTTACGGTGGTCTTGTAGTCAGAGAATCAGGCATGCGCTACCAGGCAGAGTTGGTTGGGACGGTGGAGTGTGTTCCTTAGAGGGGTCCAGGATAAAACTAAATGGTAATGAAGGACTTGACATCAGAATCTGGTTTCAACCAACTGACCCTGTACGGTAGAAATTCAGTTCCATCTACGTAGACCCATGAGAGTCTGTTTCATTTCTTGAGGAGTTTTTTCGTTATATTTCGTAGTTCCAGTTGGGATTGGCAGTCATTTTTGGTCAGAAAGATGTCCAAACCAAGAACAAATGTCAGTTGTGATGACTCCAATTTTGCAATCGAATCAGTGTCCACCTTAAATTGTCTAATACTCTACTCTGAATATCCTCCTAATGAATACGGACAGATCGGAAATGTTTTTGTAAATGTGCATAAGGTTTCTGCATTAAGATTTGACATTCGCATATTGATTTCTGTCCCTGGCCGGGCATTGTTATCAAAATAGGAAAGCAGATTTCTGGCTGTTTTTGCGGCAGAGGCAAGCAGAACATTTCTAAATCATTGTCATTTTCCGTTCGCTGAAAATATATGCAGTGTTACTTCAATTAATGTATACAGTGTTAGTTCAATTAATGAGAAAAAAATGTGTACTTATTAGTGTCAGGAATTATTCAAACATCTAAACTGCTGTTAAATGTAAAAAAAACAGAACTGTGTTTAAAGTTGTTTTAAACTGATGGATAAACTTGTCTCCATAGGGGGAGGAGGGGATGAAGCAGTAAATCCCAACTCAAGCCCTAAGGCTTACAACCTTTGCCCTTTTGGATATCTGGTAATGGCTCCACCTTGACCACCAACAGGGGAAATGTAGAATTGACCATAATACTAAAATCCTCTCAGATCTCAAGTGCTTAGGGTTTAGGACTCCATTTTGGATTAATTCGCTTCTAATTCACTATTTTCCACATGTGGGAGAAATCCCATGTGTAGCGTATTTTTTTATTTAAAATGGTTATGGAATAATGAAAAAACATGCCTAGGAAATTTGTTTAATTGATCAATAATAATAATAACCATTTTCCAGATTACACTTTGTTGTCGTTTAATGGAGCATTTTCTTCTAGTAGGTTAGGCTTTTTCGACAGCCGCTTTCTGTTTGGTTCTCTCGTAGTCAATGACTGCCTGCACATTTCCAAAATGTCTCCCGGTTTTCCACGAAGGAAGGGGAAAACCAGGACAGAATTCTAGATGGAGACTTTGGACCTATGAGGGTCTCTTGGCCTGTTATTTTCCAATTGGCTTTTAGGAAGGGGTGGCAATGAAAATCTGGGGAACCACTGCCAAATGTCAGCAATGTCTGCAAGCCATTACTGCCTGTTTTTTCTATCTCTTTCTCTGTCTCCTGCTTTGTCTCTTCCTCCGACTATAAAAGAAGTAAGTGTTTGTCTGCAATGTGTTTTTATTGGAAAAGGTTGAAGGTAGATTAAAGGTAGATGTTCTGGCGATAGCCCCTTTGTCTTCATGGTCAGGGTTTACTGTAGGGATGTGGATTACGAACAAGGTTTAATGATGGTTTCACCTGTTTGTGGGACTCCCAGTGGAGTTTGTTCTTCACACTGCAGGAGACGAGTGACTTGTTGATCATTTCAATGTAGAACCTGGACCTCAAAATACAATTTCATCACATGACTTAGGTTCAAATGTGGCATGTATTTTGTGGTGTCCCATTTGTGATGAAGGCCCTGCTGCATTGCAGAAACTCCCGGCAGACTTGTGATACAATGTCAGACACACATCTGACGTGGTTCTGCTTCTTGTCACACTGCTGTCTCCACTAGGAAGTGTCCATTGGGATCGTAAAACACCAGAGAAATACATCATCTTGTTGCGTTCGCTAACACCAGGAGTAACGAGCTCAGGCAACCGTATTGAATCACTAACCTGGATAGTGTCAGCAATAGTGTCGGCAAATTTCATGGCCCTTCGCTTGTCCGCTGGAACCAGGGCCGGTGTCTCACAATGACGCTGCTAGCGACTAAGCAGTTCCGTTACCGCAGCTGCCCCTTTTCCTCACAGTTCGATGCTTTGTGATTCGGTACTGTGATTTTTTTTTTATGTTTAAAAAATAGTGTTCACCATATAGTGCCCTCTACTAATATTGGCACCCTTGATTAAATACCAACTACTATTGACAAATATGCCTTTATTGTTTATTCTCTTGATTTCTAACTTTATAAAACAATTGAAAGAAAAAAATCATATTATCATAAAACTAATAATTTTCTCAAAGTTATGTGTGCCACAATTAGAAGCACCCTTCATTTAATATTTTGTGCTATACAAGCTAGTTGCTCTGAGTCTTCTCCTGTAATGCATAACGAAGGCCATGGTCATGCAGAAAATAACCTAATGCCTACTGTGAATTATTTTGGTGGATCTGTGATGTTGTGGAGATGTTTTAATTCCAAAGCCCCTGGGAACCTTGTCAGGATACACTGCAACATGGACTCGGTCAAATACAAGGAGGTTTTGGGCCAAAACCTGTCTCTCTCTGCCAGGAGGCTAAAACTGGGTCGTCGTTGGATCTTCCAGGCAGACAACGATCCAAAGCACACCTCTTAATCTACATAAAATTGGTTCACTGTCCTTAGGGTCAAGGTTTTGTAATGGCAATAACAGTCCTCTGATCTAAATAACCTGTTTAGGACCTGTGGGGTGATCTGAAGAGGGGAGTCCACAGGGCAGGACTAAGAACTCTGGAGTACCTGGAGAGTTTATGTATGGAGGAATTGTCTCAGATCACATCTTGTGGGTTCTCCCACCTAATCAAACAATGTTGAAGACGACTCAGAGCTAATATCTTGGCAATTGGAGGGTGCACAATTTATTAAATGTGTGCCAGTAATTGTGGCGTGCATGTTCTTGAATGATTATTGAATAATAATTTTCCAACACGTTTTTTCAATTAGAAGTTAGTTTTCTCATGATTTGTTTTGTTTCCCATCTAGCTGAGATCACAGCCTGTTTTTGTTTATATTTCCCTGGGGTGCCAATAAATATGGATAGCACCGTATACAAAAGTTTTAAAAGAAGGTGAAGGTTTGATGGTTGTACAAAAATATTGTAATATTGTTAAGAAACGGTCCGAATGTGAATCAGTTATCATACTGTAAACAAAATGTATAGGAATCATACATTACGCTCAACCATTCTTTCCCTCTCTAGTCCTGTCTAATGTCTTCTACTCTGGGCAGTCTCCGTCCTTTGGACCTTGTCAGCTCTCCATCAGTTTGTCTCTGGCACACACTCTCTGTCTTCGTTGTAGGACTGTGTTTGTGTGGGGAGGGTGGTGTGTGCTCACTGGATGAATGCCAGTTGCTAAGGGCTCGGTGAGCTATAGGAGTTGCAGGAGGAGGTGTGTGTGTGTGTGTGTGTGTGTGTGTGTGTGTGTGTGGGGGGGGGGGGGGGGGGGGGGGGGGGGGGGGGGGGGGGATGTAAAAATAGCACATTATCGAATGAGTGAGGAAAATGGCTGCCTGCTAGTCGGGTGAAGACTGAGTGGTAAGTGGTTTGGGCCTCCATGGAAAGGGCAGTGGAGTTGTGGTGCTTCTGTGTCCTGTTTCTTCGAACATCCCTGGAACTAATGCTGAACCAGACCCAGTGGACTGAACAGGAGAGGCCTGGGCCCTTCCTAATTTAACGCTCAAAGGGAGGGAAGGTCTCCTGCTCTTAGCTAGTCACAGCGCGCCACATTTATCTTACAACTCAAGAGTGGGAGGGATGTGTTGTAGAAGAGACACCAGATGTTGATGTCTACCACTCCTGAGCAACATCAGCAGATAGTCCAGAGATTAGAGCATGGGGCCTGGAACGGAAAGGTTCCTTTTTCCAATCCCAGAGTCAACAAGGTGAAAAACCTGTGCATTTCTAATCCAAATTGGTGTTTCAGTAGCCAGTCTCTCCCGGCCTCTACTGGCATGGTGGAGGAAAGCCCTGGCCAACTCTTGGCCCACTTGTCTCCTTCATACCGAAGAGAAATAGATTTGGGCTCTTTCCAGCTCACCCTTTGCCTGGAACACACTCATTCCATTTTTGGACTTTCACATACTTATACTGATTGATTATGGACATATATTTAACAATAAATCCCTGATAAGCTTATTTGAACTGCTTTACCCCAAATAAACCCCAAATATAAGCATTTTACTCAGGGTAATTTTAAACTAACACTGTATGTCCTTGTAGTTGAAATGTTATATCTAACCATGGAAAGTTAACAGATTATTGCAAGCTGATCTCTTGTTAAATCATCAACACATGCTGAAACACCCGTCCAGCTGATCTCAATTCCATCCACCACTGGCCAAAAATGTAGGCTTCCTAACAGATGCTAATGTTGTCTTTTAGTTTTGATGGCATGTAAACATTTAAGACTATTTCTCTGGTTAGTATTTCTCTGGTTTAAGAGCAGATAATATATATTTGACAATATTTTTCAAATAAACTATTTCCTCATTAACATGACAAATCTACTCCATCAAAATGCTGCACAAACACTGTATATGTCATATGAATAGAAAATGTTAAATAATTTTATACATTAAATACATTGGTCATTACAACAACATTGTTACAAAATAAATTAAGATCATAGGTAAAAAATCCCTGGACAGTCCGTATTTGTAATGTGCAACTAAATCTTTTACAGCATTTATTTTCTCCCCAATTTCATGATATCTAATTTGGCATTATTAATAACCAGTTATGTTGAAATGTTGAAATAAAATATAAGTCACGGGCAGCAGGCCTACTACTGCTTTACTCTTAGTTTCCACTGAAGATAGATATTTAATTGCCAGCACTAGTATAGAATCTAGACCATCTGTCTGGTATCATGATCACTTGAAACTGTAACAGATAGGGATCAATTGATACATTTTTTTCTACTTGTAATCAGACTTGGTTTAAATTAGCCTGCATGTGTGTTTAAAAAAAATCCAGCGTAACTGTCAGGAGTGCTGAGTTCTGCATGTTGTTTGCAATTTATATCTCGATTTGTCAGTCCTGGAAACCAGTTCTCTGGCAGTGACTAACCTCTCCCCTTCCAGCTAAGTATTCAAGGTGATTGTGTTTTTTAATGGACAATTTTCTTCTGTACCGTTTTATTTATATATATATATATATATATATATATATATATATATATATATATAAAACTGTACAGACTGTCATCTAGTCACGTTCATCTTTTTTTTCTTTTCATCACTTCACCCTCTTCCTACTCTGTCATTCACTCTCTTTCACATTCTCTTTTACACACTCTCCCTCTGCTCTAGTTTTAATCTTCACATGTCATTGTTATGGCACCTCTGCTTAATTTGGTCCACTTTAATAGACTATAAATGGCTTAGCTCAGGGCAGAACAGTGTTTAGCAGAGACAGGGCTCCAAGGACCGAGCCAGCTACCTGCTCATTCAACTCTCCCCTATTTTTGTGTATGTTTACCAAAAACACACAATTTAACCTAAAATCTCTGAACCTAAAGTTAGTCTTAAGTTTAAACCCCAAACCTTTCTCTAATCCCAAATTGACCTTTCTAGAAGTTCTGAATGGATGGAAGTTCCTGACTTTGTAGCATTTCCTTGGTTTACTTTTGAAAACTTGTAGTCCCCGGTAGTAATGCAGTCCATCCCTGTTGGTGGCACAGGGACTTGTCATACATTATTGAGACTAGAGCCCCTCCTCTCTAGGCAGTGGTGTGTCATGTTCATCGAGAGCCCCATCAGTCATAGCCTGAGATATTCTGATTGGATGCCCTGAGGGACAGACAGCAACCCCTTCAATGTCAGCACTGGTACTTCTGTTCCCCCGCCACCCTCCTGTCCCCCTATCTGCAACCTCCCCGCCTTCCCCACACACACACGCACCTCTCCCCAGTTCACCTGCCCTGCCCCCCACACACACACACACACACACACACACACACACACACACACGCGCGCATCTCTCTTTCCATTCAATATGTTAATGATTTGGCAAAGCACAAGGTGTCTCTTGTCATCACCAGGCAACCCCTGTTATTAAGACCCCTGCTATTCTTTAAGTTGTAAGAAGCAATATGTTTAAATCTAATGGACCGACAATGTTACAGTCTCAGAGAGAAAAGGCCACAGGGAGTGGATCTTACCAACCCAGATACCAACACCCCTGAGACTGACTTGGCTTCAAAGAAGGGAAAGTGGAAACGGTGTTCCGTTACACAATCAAAGATGGCTTCCAAAAACAAAATGCACTTTAAGGAGTAAAGAGATGAAACCCATTGGAAATGTTTGGTGAATTACACTAACATGATTAGGCATAATCAATTGAATTACCCGGCAAGGTAAAATACCTTCACTGAAAACACAAAAAACTAGACAGAATGCGATTTGCCCAGCTAACAACACAGTGCTGCTTCCTCGCTCCCAAGCCTACACTGGCCCAATGGGATAAACAGATGTGTGTGTGTGTGTGTGTGTGTGTGTGTGCGCGCGCAGATCTGTGTAATGTGGTGTGTGTGTGTGCAAAGAGACATGGCGCAGGGCCAAGGTCTGTCTACAGCTGTGCTGGCGACTCTGCTGAATCCATAGCAGTGTCCTCTAGACTGTTCCAAGTCTAAGCCCTACAGCACTGGTAACCAGGATGTGTCCTAAATCGCAGAGGATCTAAATGAGCTCCACAGCACCGAACAAATCATGGTGTGAGAAAGTGTTGCATGTAAAATGGGCCTCCTGATTTGTAATTCCTTGTAGTGTGTATCCTCCCATGGAAAGGGGCAGGACGACCCATACACAAACACTGGTGGGATTAGTTGTTCCGCTTTATTGCTGTGAAAAGAGGAACTAACAAAATAACTAAACCAAGGAGTCTAAAAAAAGCTCAAGTGAACCAGCCCGTGCCCTTAAATAGAGGCCTTAGGAAGACAGAGGGGAACCACATCCAGCCTGATCTTAATGTACAGTAGGGGCTTAGTGGAATTTAATGGCTGCAATTATTCAAGAACGGGGAAGTGAGGGTGGATGGCTGGAACTCTGGTGAGACAATAGCGCCCTATTCTTTATGTAATGTACTATTATCCCTAGCGGTTATCTATCTATATATGACTATATTTATCTCGCTCTTTTTCCCTCTGCTTCTGTATCCTGGAGACTACATATATATCTAGCTGCCTGTCTTATGTAAGGAAATGATGCAGCGTTGCATTTTTCATGCATGTCATGTTTTGGAGCTCAGGGCCTAGCTGGCGTATGTCATCTCTCTCAGGCTTAGGAGAAGGTCTCAACCGTCTGCTGCGGCAGAGTTCACGTCTCTTCGAACGATGTCTCCCTTCTCTCCGTTTAGAAGAAATCGGTAGTTTTACCCGCCTTGAGACTAAGCATATGTGTTGAGTCACCGACGTCGTAGGCAGGATACGGAACACACCCTATTCCCTAGGCCTAGTGCTCTACTTGGGACCACAGACCCCATGTCTCTGGACTACTGTACATAGGGAATAGGGTGCCGTTAAAGAAGATCCCTTGGTGTTTATGGGTTTGTCCTGCATGTTATTGGACCATGTTTAGCATGCTGCTCAGCAGTGGAGCTGCTATCGATTGGTTGTCGCTACAGGTTGACTTACTCTACTGTAAAGGTCTGTTTTTTATTGACCAACTACACTCCTGGCACGCTTTAACTCACCTGCCACCCAAACATATTTAGTTTTATTTTTCCATTCTTTTAATGCATCCAATTCGAGAATCAATCCATCCAATTCCTGCCTGATCGCGCCGAATCCCAATGGTCGTTTGACGGTCGGTGTTGAGCCGACGCTGTTCTGGTTCTCACCACGCTGGCCGCTCAACCAGGAAGTCCAACCCGGAGTCCGTAGACACCGGTGTTGACCCGTTGCACCGGCCTTTGTGGGGGCCCGATCTCAAACACCTGCCTGTCCGAGGAGCCTGGTTATATGGGTTTTCAAAGTAGTCAGATAATGTGGTGGTGTGGGGAGTCCAGAGGGATGGTTACACTAAGACCCACACTATTAGGTCATACATGCTGTAGGCTTACTGTAAATGGTGCTCAGACCACAGGCTTGTCTAGAACTAGAGCGCGGTTGCTGTCCTGTTTTGGTCGTTAGGGGTGACCTACCTGTGTGGATGAGGTAGGGATTTTAAACCCCTGAAGATCCTTTATAGCAAAGTTATCCGTAGCAACCATCACCGTTTGTGGTATAATGTGATTTGTGGATTCAATAACGTGTGTGTGTCGGTGTCTCTCTTTCTGCGCTCTGATGCTTCATTGCTGAAGGAGGAAAATAGAAGCCATTTACAGTAATGTCATATATTAAGAGGCCTAACGCTGGCACGAGACCAGTCAAGGTTAAATAAATCCATTAAACAGAATGGCTTGCAGGCTTTATTTTGTGCATCGAAGGTTAGAGACGATGTAATTGCAGCTATATCCAGCCAGCATAATTGATATCAAGCCAGGCTTTATTGTATTATTTCTGTGCCTGTGGATCGTTTGATATTGATGGAGGCCACTTCGTGTAGTGTTTTTAGATCCAATGCCAGACTGGGTTGAGACCAACCTGTCCAACCTGCTTAAAAAATACATTGTATCTGAAATTAAGGGATCTGTGACTTCCCATCTCAATAAGATGTTCCGGTAGTATAGCAAAATGCTGCTTTCTTGTGTCATGGCTCGATGCACTGCTTGACAAGACTCTCAGTAACAAGTATGTGTTCTGTTTCCATTTGAGCCCATTAGAAGAGAAGGGAGAGTACCAGGCACTAAACCAGAGAGATAAAAAAATTATCGTCTTCACAGATAATTCAATTTTCTACATAACCTTGATGCATTTCCAACCTTTCTTCATATTTTAATATCATTAGCAAAAGAACTGTATAAAACCAGTTTTAGTACAAATTGTTTAACATAGTGAGGTCACAAAAATATTTTCTGTAAATAGCCACGGCCTTTGTCTTTCACATCCCAGTATTCCATTCAGATCAGTAAAAACATGGAGTGTGGGGATAGGGTGTTTAGAAAAGGGCACACTGTACATCTGCACCTTCCTCTGTTCACAGTGTTTTGGGTATGAAGCAGTAGAAACTCTGACTCTTCTAAATGGCTCGCCATATTTGGGCTGTGGTCATGTAACGGGGACTGCAGACGGATCATCTGACTATAAGAACATAAGGTGTGTGTGCGTTCAGTTGTTGACGCTAGGCATTAGCTCTGGTCCATAGAACTTGGATTGTGTGTTAATTGGAGATGGAGAAAGACAATAGTGCAATATGGTACAAGCCATGCAATGTTCAACTTGTGCATCAAATCAGATTTTCTAAATGAACCATAATCCTTTTTATCCTCGGTGTCTGTCTTTTGGTGGGCGTACTTTATTTTACAGTGAATGTAAACGTTATTCTCATGGCCAGTATAGAGTAGGTGGCCTAATACATCATATTTATAAAGGAAGTCAATGGTGTTTGCTTAGATACTTCTCAGAAGAGCTACTATAAACACACATCAACATTTGATTTGTAGTTTGTATTTCCTGAGGCATCTAAAACATCTGAAGTCCCATAACACTGGGATAGACCATGTGGAACTCAGAGAGCAGAGTGCTGATGCTCTAAACCACATGTTGCTTTCCCACATTTTCCCCCATTTTCATAATTCACACTTTTCTCAAGATAATTATGAGGAACTTTTTGGGGACCAAAATAAACTTAATTCTCCAAACCACCCAAATGTCCCAAATCTAACCCTAAACATAACCCTAACTCCTGAACCTAATTCTAACACTTATACAAGTGAGGACTGTACAATGTCCACACAACTAGGCATGACTTACAATGGGTTATGATATTACATCTGGTCCTCACAACTAATCATGATTTACTATGGGTTACTATACTGCATCTGCTACTCATGAGTATGGTTAAACATGTAAACATAAAAACACCCACACACTCCAAGCACAAGTAAAGATAAACTAAAACACACACATACACATTGTGACAAGTATTAACTAAAACAAACGCATACATACATTGACAAGTATATACTGCAACACACACATACATACATTGCCAAGTATAAACTGCAACACCCACATACATACATTGCCAAGTATAAACTGCAACACACACATACATACATTGACAAGTATAAACTGCAACACACACATACATACTGTGACAAGTGGCCGGGTGCTCCTGAAGAGGTGTCTGCTCTGCCCTGGCCTTGGCTTCGCCTGATTGGTTCACTGAGGAGAAAGTGGGTCACATGGGGGCCTTGTCCCATTTTAGGGGCTTTTGTTTGTTTCCAGTGGAGTTTGTAAGCCAGGCAGGACGTTTGAGGGATTTATGAATGAGTCTCTCGCTCTCTCTCTTTCTCTCTCTCTCTCTCTCTCTCTCTCTCTCTCTACATTCTGGCCTTTCTTTACCTTGGAAATCTACAGTAGTAAACTGAGCCCTTCTTTTCAGTGTGTGGGAACTTGGTGTTATGTGTCATGTTCTACTGGTGTGTAGGCTGACTGTGTTTTGACTTATGTATGTGGGTAATGCATTTCTTGGTCTAATGCTGTACCCATTCAGTGTTTTTATTCAGTGGGAAGACAACAAGGTCAATGTTAATATAGTCAAAAGCATTGGCACAGTTGTATCAGTGATATCTTGTTTAGTATCCCCACGGTAACACATCTGCTATTGGCTGGCTACCTCAAAAAAAAAACGTCCTGACAAGACGGATGGCTTTGAGTGGTGCTGAATCTAGGAGACCACCCTACGCCCTCCCCCCACACACACAGACCCTTCTGAACCAGAGGAAGACACCTCCTTAGACACATTTAGTAGAAGGATGGACAATCTAACCTGATAGCAGCACTGAGGTATTCTTGCTGTCAGTACCTGCTTTTTGTCAAGGATTTGATTATTTTGGCGGGGTGGGTTGGGGCTGATATGCTGAGTGAGACGTCCTCTCCGTTTACTTATCTGGCCCACTGAATGGTTTTATGGTTGGAGTGCTAACCTTCAACAAACCAAACAATACCAAAACGAAACCTTTGTCTGACATGAGTCATTGATGTGGGCGATTGAGGGTGCTGTCTGTCTGTTGGTCGTTTTGACTCATCGACCGGCTGATCAAGACAGTGTAGGTTGATGGAAGGGTGAGGGAGGGGTTAATGAATTAGTTAAAGGACTACCAGAACAGGCCAATACTGCCTCGTTTCACCCATACTGCCTCCAAACCCATGTATAGGTGACAAGGCCCATATGATAAAATATGCTTCCAACATTTAGGAACCAAAACTCAAAACATTCAGTGAACGGCTGTAGCTATGATCACATTCAGTGCAACAATATAGGGATTTTCATTCACTGAAGGCAGCGGTAGGTTTCAGAAGTTATATATACCTTCTACCTCACTTGTTATTATATTCAAGGCCTTGTTAACCACATTGGCAACTCACTAGGGCTGCAACACTAAGAGGCCTCAGAGAGGAAGTAGGAATGCTCATTTAATGCTGGTTTTGCTAGAATACTCCCAGTTGATGGAAAATGGTCACAGATGGGCTTGAAACAAACAAAAATAAACATATTTAGATATTAAATGTCTATAAGCCCGTTCATTGGCCACTAAGGCACTTTGGCTAACTGAAACAAATACTCAAGATGCTCTGACAAAGAGGTGAGCCGTGTATGAAACAGGCAATGCAACTATACAAAATGAAGCAGCCTCTTTAGTTTATAAACTAGAGAAATTGGAATCGTCCTTTTGATGCATATTTTGATATGTAGTTCTAGTCAAAACAACCCTTCAAAAGTGGATTTCAACCTGGTCAGAGCGGAGGGGTAAATTAGGTTGCTTAAAGACTGTTGTGTCATTGGTAAGTCACATAGGGTTTATGCTTGACCTAGACCTCATAAGAATCTCACTCTTTAGATGTAAAGTTACGTTCTGCGCAGGTCTGCGTTCATCTAGCAACAGGGTGGGTGGAATTCCTACCTAATAATGACCTTAATGCTGTCATTCTCTGTGCGACCCCAGCCTCAAGTCACCTGCATTTTAAATGTTTTCTGACTAAAGTGTGACCTCAAACTGTTCAAATCGTCTGGCCTCAAAATGTCATAACACAAGCCGGATTATCTTCACTGTATATTTCATGACGAGCGTGAAGTCAGATTTATCCAGGGAAGACGTCTAGTTGATGTACCAGCCTGCTGCCTCATCTTGATTGTTTTGTCAGTAGACTGTTGATTGGACTACGATGTCTTTAGTAGAGCGGTCACACGGCCATGTGACACCTTTCAGATTCCCAAGTGTGCCAGTTGACCACTCCATTGCTGAGGGAATGGGGATCTTGGATAATCAGATTTTAGATATATCCGTGAAGTCCCCACTCGTCCCCCTCAGCATGTTGAAGGGTAAGAATATATTCCAGAGGTGGATATCGGCCGCTGTCTCCGGATCAGAAACAATAGGCTCCAGTGTTGTGAAAGTTAAACAATATTTTTTAATATGAACTTGGATTTAACTTTTCAAATAATCACAACATTGTAGTTGTTGTAGCCAATCGGCATTCAGCAATATTAGGACAAACATGAACTAACAAGTAGTAGAAGTAACAATATTGGCTGAATCTGGGAAGCCTGGCAGTTACGGTGGGTCTAGTCAGAAAACTGTTTTTATACTTCTGGTTATCTTGTCAATGCCCTTCTTTAGCTATTTGTTTGTTTCTTCTTATTTAATTGAACAGTTCCTTCAAGAATCAAACAACTTGGTTTCATTAAAAAACATTGGGTGTCTCTTTACGGAGAAAAATATCACGTTTTACATTTCGATTAGTCAGAGAGATCAGTTCAATCTTGGTTTGAGGACAGCCCAAAATGGCCTGCTAGTGGTTGATAGATAGGATGACAATGTCAGCCCTTCATGTGCACCTTGAAATGCCTGTCCATGTAGATGGAACAGCTGGAGCATTGTATCAATAACTCTGCTAATTCTCTAGTCATCAGACAGGCATGGAAGATACACATGAGGCCTTGTGGCCATTAAAATGGCACCGTCTGATGCACTTGTTTGTTGTGTAGGGAAGACCACATGTGTTCTGCCTCCTCAGGAATGAAATTCCATGTCTCTGGGAAATGCTCTGGCTGTGCCGTTTTGGGTTTTCACCTCAAGGGGGTGTGGTTAGTGATACAGACGGGGCGTGACATTTGTCGTTATAGTATAGCTGTACATTTGCGACATTGCTACTATGGAGCGTTATGCGCTATTGCTTAGAATAATGCAAATCGTTCTGGTACAGTGATTTGCCGGTTTACCTCTGCATTTATTTTGTTGTCTTGTGCATTGAGTCCCACTGCAGTCAGTGATGGTTGAATTAAGTCTGGAATGTGTACCTGTGCTTCCATTCACATGGTCAGTTAAGGAGCTCCCATCTCAATGTTTTGTATGAAGCCACAGTCAGTGTAGTCATGCTTTCCCATTTCCCTGTATTCCCAGAGGAAATGAAGAACATTTTCTCCGGGTATGGTTTAACGTCCAGGCTTTTCCAGAAGGCTCTCATGTGTCTGCAATTGTCTCCAGTCATGTTGTGACAGCTGAGACATCCGCTGAGACGTCGTTCTCTGCGTCTTAGCCCAGCAGATGAACTGGGGCTCTGGGATTTTCTGTTGTTGTTTATAGACTCTTGTTAGAAAGGCCATTTTGGAGATATACGTACCAACTGCATCCAGAATCAGATGTTTGGAGAGTTACCACACACAGAGCTTGTGCTTTCTCTGTGTTACTATAGTGCAGGGAGTGAGCTGTGTGGAGAGCAGGCTTCTAATCTGAGGATATGAGGAGGTACATTTCATAATGTCCCAAAGCCCTCTCACATCCCAAAATGTCTCTTCTAGGCTTGTGAACTGGCTTTGGTCTAAAATGGAGTGTGAGACTGTGGCGTGCGTGTGAGACTGTGGCGTGCGTGTGAGACTGTGGCGTGCGTGTGAGACTGTGGTGTGCGTGTGAGACTACGTTGCGTGTGAGACTACGTTGCGTGTGAGACTACGTTGCGTGTGAGACTACGTTGCGTGTGAGACCATGGCGTGTGAGACCGTGGCGTGCGTGTGAGACCGTGGCGTGCGTGTGAGACCGTGGCGTGC